>JAAQPG010000981.1:0-10329 GCA_013186905.1 Fusarium udum | reverse complement strand
CTTTTAATATATATATTACTTTCTTTTAAAGTAATCTTATTTATAAAGTTTTTAGACTATAGGAATCTAGAAAAAGTCTTATTCCTAGATATAGGGTCATTTATCTATCAATAAAGATAGTCCCACCAAGGAAAGCCTTTTCCCAACGGGGGAAGGCCAGCGCGATCCGCGACAAGCAACTGAACTTGTTGCGTAAGGTCCATCCTGATGAAGCCCAGGCAGCCGCCGATATCGTGTTGGGAGCTGGTGCATAGGGGGCATACACCGACAAAGCACCCATCAAGGAGCCTGAGGCACAGGCTTGTCGGGTGGGTATTGCTTTTGCAGACGGAGCAGCGAGTAATTTCCATTACCGTGAGAGGTTGGCTTCGCGTGTCGGGAAACTGGTTCCTCACCATGCATTCGGTATAACCCTGTTGGCGATACTCTTGCCAGCGCCGGTCAACATCTCGGAGGTGTTTCAACACGTAATCCTCACAGGGATAGGCACCGCAGCCGGAGCAAGTTCCACTGACAATCTTTTCGGTGCCAAGGTCGCTTGCAATGAATGTGAAGCAAGTTATATCGTTTGCCAGGACTCTCCCTCGAATTCGATGGACCCAAGGGTGGCAGGTCCTGTTGCTACCTGAAGGCATGGTAGGTCTTCATGCCACCATCGAAAGTTAGTGGCTGATGGGTGATGGATGAACTCTTTGTCGGTATTTGGGTTGTGAAGGGCAATAGTATGATGTCGGTTTCAGGAGATGTACGGTGGAGTTAGACGAAGCGAGGAAGCGATTGATGGCGCAAGATCTGGGAGGTGTAGAAAGCACAGACTTCAGATGTCTTCCATCAAACCCAAAATAGCTAGCGTGATTCACTGACCCTTGGTCTTCACACAGTGTTATTACCCCGCCTGCTGCTTGGCTCTTCTTTTGGAGGTCTCCCCTCGGGAGGCACCCTTCGTACAACCACACCCGCCCCGCTTCCTCGAGGCGACCTGCAGCCTCCTTCAGAACATCTCTTCACTCGTGGATTTTCTGCTTCTTCATTTCATCTCTCAACGCCTGTAGCCGTATCACACGCGCACAAAATCAAGATGGCTAATCGCCGTCAACTCCCGTGCGATCTCATCATTCGAGAAGCAGATGAGGCTGCCCTGAGACTTGTCTCGGCATCCCCCGACCTTGCCGTCAACATCAACAACAAAGGAATACGCCTGTCCTTTCTTCGAGACCCAAACCGCGAAACCTTCAGCTGGTACAGCGCGGATCTGACCATGACAGAATCGGGGCTTCATCACATCACCATAGAACTTCCACCGCGCGGTTTCACGCTCACCTCCCACGACCTCACATCCGATGAGAAGTCCACCCTCAGCAGCCACCTCCCGGAGGACACAAGCGGATACAAGATCGTCGACATCAAATGCAAAGCAAGCACCACGGTCACCGGATTTGGTCTGCCGTTCCATGGTGCGAATGAGACTGTCGACGCCTGGGTGAACCAACACACGCCAATCAAGGATATCATCTCTCTACCAGACATCCTCCGCCAAAATACCTTCACTCTCCTGATTAAAGCCACCCGCGTTGAGATCTTACGCTTTGTCAACATCATCAACTCGCAACTTATCCCCCACGACTACGGATATGGCGAAGAGTGAGTCTCTTGTCCCTCCTAAGGCGAAGCTAACATCCACAGGCACTGGTGGGACATGGACCGGTACAGCAAACAGATCCCTGCCAACAGAGGCTTGGCCTTTCCCCCTACCATCCGCTTCAAGAATGAGAACGAGCGCAACACAGCACTTACTCAGACACATGTGCAAGATGTCTGGGATTTTGACGACAAGCTGAAAGAGATTGGGCGATTTGAACCTCCTGCGTTGATCTAGAAGGTCGGCACGGATCCCGTCAATGAAACCGCCAAGTTTGTGTGTCTCTTGGAGTTGAAGGACATTTTTGTGAGTGATTCGATTCCCCATGAGACTCAGCTAACACGGACAGGAGCCGGAGCATTGGCGCGCTGCTCATCGCGCTCTTCGGGGAGACCTCAACAAGGTCAGGGTCAGATTCACGATGAAGGACCGAGATGAGAAGGGCAAGACTGGATTAGTAGTTTGGGAGGCAGTTCCTTTGACATTCGCGACTTGTGAGGAGTTGAACGGCATTGAGATTCGCAATCGTATCGCTCTTGGTCTCACTCGACCATTCGCAGGCCCGGGACGTGACTTCAATCCGATCGCGTATGACGACTACGAGAAGGCGAAAGATGGTCGACGCGATAATCTACAGCTTCGTCTGGAGTCTGGTCTTCATGGCGATACCCTACGAGTCAACGGCATCTTCAGTTTGAGCAACGGGCCGGTCCTCCCCACTGTGATGAAGAGTGATCCTCTAGCGATTCTCAAGAGGCTCGTATTCAACGAAGTGTTGATCGGGAAAGGGCTTTGGGAACTTGAGAAGGAGGGAGTGAAGACAGCTCTGCCTCATTTCGATCTCCTCCACGATGTGCCCCCGGATATTCGAGACGCCTGCCTACAAAACGTCTTTGAAGATGACAGAGAGCGTGTTCAGAAATACTTCAGCAAGTTGCACCTTGGTCTCGGGTTAGTCTCAGGCCCTCCTGGTACCGGAAAGTCACATCTCGCTTCAGCCATCGTGGTCCTGATGTGTCACAATCCCGCCCTTCGGCAAGTCTACGTTAGCGCGGCCTCAAACGGCGCCACAGACAACATCCTTGAACGGATTCACGATATCACCACCAAGACGACCACCAATCTCATCGACTGTGGCGTTGATGTCAAGCATCTGATGTTGGTTCGCGGGTACAGCATCCATACGGAGACGGAGAATTGCAACAAAGTCTTGTTCGGGAAGCCACTCCCAGAATACGGTATCTGGAATCCGTCGCCTTGGAAGCTGGAGCACTCGCTTTGCTGGTGGACCTTGCGGGTCCTGGGTTCAAATGTCGTACCCCCGCTGACCCCGAACGACAACGCCGAACTGTTTGACCTTCACGAGAGACTCAGCGCGCACGCCTCCGATTCGGTAGCTGATGCGAGCATTTCCAAGTTCCGTTTATTGGCGAAGCTTGCTCGGGGGATCCTCTCCGTTGCTCAGTACCAGTCCGCAGAGAAGCCAGACCTCCATGCGAAACTTGTTCGCCAGCTCATGGAACTTGTTATTGGATGTGCCAATGTTGTCGCGACCACGCCCGTGGCATCAGCCTGTTGGATATACAGGACCTTCAACGACCAAGCCAAGGCTGTTGTCTTTGATGAAGCAGCCACGCTCTTTTGTTCGGATGGCCTGCTGGTGTATGGTAATACGCCTCGACCCATGATTGCCATCGGCGACCCCATGCAACTCGCCCCAGTGCTATCGACCGCTTTCGAGTTGCTCCAGATCCGTCGTCAAAAGCGTTCATGGGAGACTTGGAGTGACCATCACGCGATTAGACGCTGGCCCACTAACCGATTCGCGGAATTTGCGCAGATCTCTTGGCTTTCTTGGTTCATCCACCTTGGATGGCCAGTCTTTCACCTCTACACACAACACCGCATGGCTGAGGATTTGTTCGCCCTTTCACTGGATACCGTGTACACCAGTCTTAAGCCGCATTTCAAGTACAGTCCTATGTGTCGCATCACAAACTTTCCCATCGGCATTAATGTGGAGGAGTACCTGCAGCAAAAGTACAAGATCCCAGCCCCTACTGTCAACACCCTTGCGCCCGTCTTCTTCAATTGCCGGAACTGCCCAATCCGAAAATATCCCGACAACGAGTCCCGCCTCAATCCCAGGCAGGCCGACCTCATCGCGGACCTTCTCGTGGACATGATCCGGGAGTTGCACCTATCTCCTGCTGATATAGCCGTGCTCACGCCATACCGTGCAAACTTCCGAAGTATTGGGAAACGATTCAAGAAGGAACCCGAACTGCAGGGTGTGGCTTGCTCGACTTTCGACACGTTCCAAGGCCGCGAGGCCCAGATTGTGGTACTTGCTCTGTGTGTGACCCAAGAGAGTGGTCCATTGTTTGTGGGCAATCCCCGAAGTCTCAACGTCGCTTTGACTCGACAGAGGTCAAGCCTGCTCATTTTTGGCGACATGGGGGTGCTTGATTTTAAAGCGAAGGAGACTTCTACTGATTTCATCGGTTCAGACTCTGGACAAAGGTTTAATGTCCGGATGTTTAACGATGTACTGAAAACACTTCGCGCGAGCCGACGTGTGGTTCAGCTTGAGGGGAAGCGTGGGATTGATCACGATGGGTACTGGGAAGGTATGGAGAGGAAGAAAAAGTGATGGACGGAGGATTGATGTTGGAGGTCGAAGCGAGGTGTCGAGTGTACGAGGTGGTGACATATGAGAGGAGGACCATATGTTGGAGATCAAAGTGATCAAGTTCGTCTAAGCTATGACAGATTTTAGTTATCACTGTTCATCAGTCATATAATAAGCTACACAAGTCTTTTTATTCTCTATCCATCAAGCAATGCCCCGGCCGTGGTTCGTCCAAGCTGCGTAGTATTTACCGGAGAACCATGGGCTGAGCCTTCCTGTCCCATAAACAGGTTCCCCAATTCGGACACCAACCCCAATCTCATTGGACCGACACCGCAGACGCGCGCTTCATCGGAAAGGACACGTGGATTGGTACTAAAGTCTAATCCGACAGGAGTTAGACTGTCAACAGGTGCGTTGCAACTCTACCGAACAGGGAGGGAGGGTGGAGAACTTGGTGGCTGAGACTCCATCTCGGTAGTTGAGGCACGCATCATGGTTTCGGGAGGGGGGCAGATTGAGTTCTGACCGTGGAAGTGGTGTGGACTGGGGTTGTTGTAACGTGGTGGGATTGGTCAAAGTTTACTGAAGTCCTCCCTCTGTATGCGCTAGAGGAGCTAGCAGGGAGTTCTGCGCTATCTTCAGCTCGCCCAGCCTAGAAGCGGATTCGGGTCGGTGGGGGGAGAAGTGGAATGGAATTCGGTCATGTTCGTAGGGATACTTGCATCGGCTTGGGCTTCAGGAGTGAGGGTACGGGAAGAACCAGTCGCAGCATTAGCAAGTGTTGATTATTGTGATGTGGTCGCTGATCCGAAGGCGACCTCGAATGCGATATAATAAAAGTCTGGGCTCACTGGCGGCTTCATTGGGCTCATATGTGTCTGAGGTAGTGGTTGTGCAAAATTGCTCGCTCCGGCGGAAACTACTGACGCTGGTCTTGATGCTGGCACGCTTGAACAGTCGATGGGTCGGAGAACAATCGCGTGGGTGTTGGTTGCGCATCGGCAAGGGTATTTTCATGGAAGAACTCATCTGGACTCAACGAATTGTGGAGACCATGGCGGCTGTGACGGCGGATCTCGCACTGTGGTCGAGCTCTGACTGCTGTCGTAGAAGTGAGCTTGTGAATTTCAGGGGGGCTAACAAGACTCTTCACTAAGCGTTAAGACTCGTGCGTGTAATCTACCCCTTTCTCTGAAGAATAATGTTTCCAGAGTAAATTAGTATTCCCAAGATTGATCGTCGATTCTAGAATTAATCATCACATCCCGCAAAGCCACTGACAGTGATCTCTATCAAGGGACTCTTCCCTGTAGGGGTCAAATCGCCGGAAAACAGTCAACGTGGACGTACGGCCAACACTCTCAACCAAGAGCCATGTACAGACCCTGGCATGATGCCGGTCACAAAGATGAATAAAACATTTTGCATCCCTATTTTAATCTTGCCAGATGGTCAAAAGACACTCCGCACTGCAGTTGGAAAAACATCAAATAATTAGCATTCTCAAAGATCGGTGACATCTGAGATACTCTCTGACACTGGTCTTACTTCTGCCAAATCTCGCCATGCGTTCTGTGTTAGCTGAGTGTCTGGTGCTCTAAGTTCCACATTTAGCCCACGATTTCGCTGTTCCTCCTCATCTCCATGAGATTACACACACAAGCAATTCTCCCGACCGACACCTCCGAGCAGGTAGGTGGATCAGACACGAGTCTCCATCCACGGAGAAATCAAGGGATCCATATCAGTGAAAGAAAGACCAGCTTGATCTATGGTGCAGACCTCTCCAAGAGATCCTCGGCGTCTGAATCGCTGCCATGATCAAGAATTCAACGTATTCTTAAACATACCCAAAATGGATTGCGTGCCTTCCAAAAGGCAAAGTCCACGTGTGATCAAGATAAGCTTATACTTGGAGAGCCAATGACCGTGGCGACCATGTCCAAATCAGGAATTTGTACATCGCGACTGTTGCCAAAATGGCAAGAGGGACCTGTCAGCTTTTGTCTCTGCGTAATACAGAAAGACTTTGCCTGGATAATCGCGGTAGGACATAGACTTGGATCGTCTAACATCAGCGGGCCTTTGCCTTTGACGGGAGGAAAAAGGGTCAGAGATTGATTGCGGCGGCGGCCTGGTTCGTCATGAGTTTCTCAAAGTTGTGATGGTAGTGTCTCGGTCTCTGGAGCATGCGATTCCGGGTATGTTTTATGGTAAGGTAGGGTCGGAGGTCTCTTGAGAGACGGTTCGGGGTAGTTTAGCGAGGTTGGATGTTGCTGTTGATTTAGATATCAGCGGGATTGTTTCTTGAAATTGTCATGAATTGATTGCTGCACATCTTTAAGCCTGAGCGCGAAACTCAGAGACCCTTTGCCTTTGATCCCTTGGTGATACGGAGGAAGTTTCAAGCTGGGGATGTGCTGAAGTGGGACGTCAGCTTGGAACATCCAGGGTGCCGGGGGCTCAGGGTGTTGGGAAGGGTCCAATGCACCAGCCTTCGTGCCCTACGGCGGCTGATTCCGTCCAAGACCGATCGTGTTCGTGATTTGGGCTTCTTCAAATTTCGGGGCTTCGCATTTTGGGGCATCTTCAACGATGGGCGGATTTTCATGGAGGCACGGAAGTTAGAGGTACGCTTGAGAGGTCAGAGCATGCGACGTTCGGGAAAACTTCTTGGCAGAGGCTCGGAGCAGTTTCCGGATGAGATCGATTTTGAAAGGGAGTCTCGAAGGCGGCTTGGGTCTTGGGTTCGGGTTACAGGTCGGTGGAACGCTTCAGCGCTTGGATCTGGTCTTTCCTGTATCGATATGATCAGTAGTTGTGAGGAAATCAGAGGGCTTGGGTGATAAAACTCACGCTTACAACTTGGCACCATGAACGTCCACTAATTTCCAGATGGGGACTGAAAGCTTTCTATGAGGGTTTTGCTGATCCTCCAGAACAAATTTAGGATCTCAGAAAGCTGCGAGGTCGATCGGTCGAAGGAGCGGTCGGGAGGGGGATGTTGATGCGGTAGCGGAGTGAGCGATGAAAAGGGAGGGCGTCTGTCTCGTTTTCATCTGGAGAGTTCACACGGTCGGGCGACAGAGCAATTCGATTCGGCAAAGTTGAATAGAGGTCCTGGTAAACAGTCGGAAACAGCTTCATGCGGATTGAGAATGGCGTCGGGATGGGTCTTACTGATCATAGGCCGCAAGACGTGGAGCGGCATCGGAAGCCCTTGGTGATGGTACCAAGTGAATGAGAGAAATGAGAGATCAATTGGCCTCTGAAGACATGGGTAGGTGGTTTTGCGAACAGGTTACCGCGATCCTCTCACATGAGTGACCCGCGGCTCATATCTGACCGGCTAAAAAGTGCGTCGTCATTTGTGGTCGGGTACGTGGATTACCCATTCCCTTTGTCCAAATGTCGAGTAAACCTTGCCTTGCTCAATTTCGTTGAAGATCCCCCATCGGATCAAAGTCTACGGTTTGCGGCGCAGTCGCTTTTGAACGCTGCGTTCAGTGGCTTTCGTTTCTAAGGCACCTATCTCTTCAAGTCAGCGATTGCGAGTGAAATGCGAAGATCACACACCCTTCACAGTTTCCTTCTACGATTGCTGTTCCTCTGACAGTCCAAGGTCTCATGATTTCCTTACTAGCCCAGTGGCTTGTCGTATGTCTTCAATCGTCGATCATAGGGGCGGACGTAGGTAGACTGACCTCTGTTCAGCCTGCCGAGGCTAGTGACTGTTATTTATAGGCTGTTCGCGTGGGGGTGAGCGATGCTCTTGTACGCTCTAACACATCGATAAGGGACCGATTGCCCTCCAGGATCAAGCACCGCGCAGGAAGCCGATTGCAGTTGAGACTTGTGGCTGAGAGCATATTCCGGCACAGAGAACCTAGTGGGATACAACGTGGGCTTCGTCTGCTGCGGCACGGTGATGGTGATCGCATTGGCACGCCTCACCAAGATCGGTTGATTTCCTTGCGCGCCGGATTGGTGCAATTGGCGCTGTGATCACAAGGGCGGTTGGCTAAGGGGGGAAGTCTTCAAAACATGAGTCAAGGTGAGGATCGCAAGCCTGAATCTCAGTCGCGCACCTGCCTTGCCCGAGCTTGCCTTGAGCGCGTGGTTCGCCTTGGAAAGAAATTGCGGGTCCAGATCTGGGGATCCCGGTTAAGTGCGGCTCTGTAACGATAGGGTAAGAGAATCTTTCAGTCAAAGATCTCTATCACTTTTCTAGCTTTGCTGATAACTACACTTACTTTTAACTGCAAAAAGAACTTCATTGCTACCCAATGAGTGTCAATGCATGTTTTCAATTGGAAAAGCTGTTCTCGACTTGTTCTCAGATGTTCTTCTACGACCTTCACTCAATCAAAGCCGGTCTAAGACCGTACGAAGTCAAAAAAGTTCCATGGTCGCAAGCAATTAAAAGTGCTCTGTCAACCGTCGACCCATTGAGTTTGAGCGATTCATCCAGGTTCAGAATATATTCTTGCTCCTCCATTGCCTCCCGGCCCAACTTTGGACATCCTTCTGTTCCCTGACATTACTTGCTCAATCGTGTCGTGCATCAGCGTTCATCTTGTTACTGGACTCACAGGAACGACCCCTGAAAAAGAACAACTATAAACCTCCAGCACTTCTAATGCCGTCCGGGTCCGCAACTCGAGGCTGGACAAGTCCCAGTGTCTCGAGATTCCACTGCTGTAAATGACAGCCCCCGAATAAAGTGCCAGTGTTTCGTGCCGGGCCATCACTCCCCTGCCACTGCCAGACAATTCCCCAGCTGATTCCATGACTGAGCATACACGCTCCACAAATCTCGCTCAAACCACCACCAGTTGTGCCCCGTCTTCTTGATTTTTCATCTTCTTGGCTCTTCATCTTTCTCCTTCTTCCACTTCCATCATCTTGGACTTACTTCCTTCAATCATCTTGCTCTTCGACAACAGTCTCGCACCTCCACCCAAACACTTTCACCTAAACATCACGCAGGTTAGTTCACGTTTTCTCTTCTGTTCCCCGCTAACTTTAAGCAACAGAAATGCCTTCCATCACTGACCAAGAGCTCCGCGCTCTTCACGATCTCATCGAGTCCCTCCAAAAGGAACTTGAGGAAACCAAGAGCTACGTCGCCGTCCTTGAGTCCAACTTGAAGACTGCCCGAAAGTCCGATCCAAACACTGGCAACCCTGGAGACGCCAATGACGGTCTGAAGGAGGGAGAGACCTCTCTCACAATGGTTGAGACTGAGAGAGGACGCTTCGTGAAGTGGTCCACCGGTCCGGTCTTTTTCCCCGCGGAGTACTTTGCGGGGAAAATGAACACAGACGTTGAGTCGCTCTGGGCAGCTAACGGACCCGAGGGTCCTGAAGTACGTTGACTCTCTTAATCTGATAGCGATCTAACTTTGCAAGGCCAACACCGACGACAAGAACTCTGAGAAGAGCGAGTGGGAGATTGTGTAGGAAAACGACAACGTTGGGTGGCAGTGTTTTTTGCGGGAAGATGACAGCAATCGTAACCTACAAACTTGGCTGGCGGGTGTATCACTTCTGTCTTTGTCTATTCCCATGTTAGGTTAGCCATTGAGACATCAAATCATCAGGACGATTGTTGAAATGAAGCCGTGTGGTATATTTCCCCTCAACAAAACAGAGTGATATCGATCTTGGAGTACTTATCATGGTGAAGTAAGCCTTGGTGCGAACAATGCTGAAGCTACTACAATGTTCACATACAATGCTTTTGGGTGACAATTGAGTCAAAGTTACAGACATCCACTGTAGAGAGGGTCCTACGTGTGAAATTAATCTTTCTTGAAGGTTCTTAATCTCTAGGTACCGACATTACCGCTGCAGTTCCTTTCCAGCTTCTATTCTCAGCCTTTATTTATACCTCAGCGGGCCTTGTGCTTTTTAGATGGCGAGTCTTGCTGCTCATCATCATCATCCTCGTTCTCGTCATCATGATCTTGGACTACCGTCCATCTATCGTTGATTGCAGAGCTTCTGGCTTTATGCAGCTAAGCCTATAGACCTTTAGCTAGCTATATTAATAA
>JAAQPG010000980.1:0-13571 GCA_013186905.1 Fusarium udum | reverse complement strand
ATTTATTATCTATATTTGCAGCCTAAAGCTTAACCTTATAGGCCGCCATCATCCATAGGTAAGTTGCACCACAAGTCTCCTTTTCATATACTTAAAGTATAACTCTTTTCTAGCGACACTTGTCCGCGCATCTCTGTTGTTCCAGATTTCTCTGGCGTATTCAATAATTCGTACCTGACCCGTTCATTCGGAGCTCAAACCGACCTTGGGCTAGTGGCGGTTGAAATCCTTCGACACCTCACTGAATTGTCGCACAATCGATAGGGCGCAGTCCATTTCCAAATCAGCCTATGTAATCTAGTAGGCCTGGGAACTCAAACCAGCTTTCATAACGCGTACACTTCCATGAAGGAAGCAGCTGATCTCGGATTTCACGAAGCTCAAGCGATGACCCGAAGGTTCAGATGTCTGCGAGACAGACAACACAATCAAGCAACAGAGGAGCCAGAGATTCTTGTGAATGTAGATACCGAAAGCGAGGAAGTGGAGACCAGATGGCTTATCGATGCCGCTACAGAAGGATGTTGGCTTGCTGCTGAGGACTTGCGCGATGGTAATCATGACCCCTTGGGGTCTGAAGCCGGGAGTTGGCGTTGCAACTTCTATCAACCGCCAGAGACAGATGCCTTCTACGTCAATCTTCCTTATCATGCAGCCATCCTAAGAAAAGGCTGTAATGCTCTAAATAAAGTATTACTGTCTGGAATCTATGATATCAACTTACAGGACCAGAATGGCGAGACTCCCTTGCATTTGGCGTTAAAGATGGGCATCGCAACATTGGCAAAGGCCCTTCTGAGCAATGGTGCATTGCTCAACATTGCTGACAACTCTGGCATTCACCCTTTGCATTGGATAGTTGCACTAGACAAGCAAGGCTTGTCAGACATCGAAAGTCATTTGTATTCCGTCGACATCAATCCTAGTAGCCATCATCGGGTGCAGTCAAATCATGTATTCGCTACTTTGGGGCCGGGGACTCCTTTAGATTGGGCTTCGGAGACACGGAATCTTGACGCCATTGATCTTCTGATCAAACTTGGCGCCGACGCATATACAGAAACTGGAGGAAGGACTTCAGCCATTCATCGGGCTTGTGCCTATCACGATCTCGATGTTATAAAATCCCTCTTCGGAACAAGTCGGCAAATGAAGTTTGACTCATTCGGCAGATCGCCAGTGTCATATGTTGTTGCCAACGACTACCTACTACAACGACAAATCAACTATAGCCGGAAGGACCCCGATTGTTCGCCAGAGACACTACTTGACTTTATGACTACAGACCTGGGCGCGGATATCGAGTATGTGAATTCATCAGGCGAGAATTTACTGTACAATGCAGTCAAACAAGGCAATGAGAGCGTGGTCATTGATCTTCTTGGATGGTTATCCAAGAAAGCTTCTTTGGGCACACAGCTCACCGCCCCTACTGGACTAAATCACTGGTCAGCACTCAGGCGAGCTATTTATACAAAGAATACCTTGATCATGCTCCATATTCGCAAGCTTCTGGGACAAGCTTCCTTTCAAACTTTGCTCAACCACCCTTCACCCGACGGAGTAACACTTGTCCATGAGCTGGCCTTCTGCCCGGATGCTGCTGACATCTTATTGGACCATGCTCGCCTTGTGGTCAGTACACAGAGTCTTAGAAGATATGCAAATATACGTTCAAGCTCTCCGTTCCGTCGGCTGCAGATCAGAAAAGACCGCCCCCGGTTGACCCCCTTTCAACTTGCTGTTTTGTGCCAGCAGTTCAAACTTGCTGATAAGTTTATTGAGGCTGGAACAAACCCGCTCGCTGGGGTTCACAGGATGAGATTCCTGGGGTTTTTGATACGCTACCAGTCTTACTCTGACTACGAGTTGAGTACGTGGCTTGATTATGTCGCTGACGACCCGGTCCCGAACATGTTACGGCGCTTCCCGCATCCAACTACCGTTCTGGCCTCGATACAGTATGTTCTCCAGCATGATACTAGTTGGTGGAAAGTCAAGGCCCCATTAGAAGGAAGTAGTAGATACGTCGGTATACCTCAAGGTGAAGTGGATATGGATGCTGAACATGACCCAATGCTTCGCTGGCGGCCAGGGTTGTTCACAGCCTTGGAGCACATTCTATTTTCCGAGACAGATCCTGAATCGAACCATGGTTCAATTCTAGAAAGGCACGGAACTTCAGGATCACTGGACAGCAATACTTTGAGCTTCAATCACCGTCTACGACATATAGCCGACTTCAAGTCTTTTCTCTTGTCACAGACCGAGGAAACGTTGAAGATGTCGACATCGGGACACCGATTCGTTACTGCTCTTGAGATGGCCTATAACATGATCCGGGCCAGCGCCAACCCGAAACAGGCCCGTGATGTTTTCCGCTCAGTCATTCAGCACTTCAGTGGAACGATGTATTCCAACTTCCCATATTACCACTATTACCCTCTTGGGAGGACTCGCTGGTATAATCTTGCCAGAAGAGAGACTCTTTTGCACCGAGCCATCCGCGACGGGGAAGTAGACATTGTTCGTCTTCTCCTAGAGCACGGAGCGGATTGGAAGATGGCAAACGTCGAATGGCAATCGCCCCTCCACCTATCGACTCTCATATGTCGTGAAGAAAACCCTGCCAGCCCCGAGAACCAGTCCTCGTTCCTTCAGCGACTAAGCCCAGCCCTACCACCGCTCCCAGAGTTTGAAACAGATGATGATGATAGGAGTAGTACCAAGATCCGACTCATGCTCGAGTTTCAGTATAGAGCTGAAATACTGCCCCGCTTCGATTTTGGAAGCCGCTCAGTTATCAGAGCATTACGCGAAGTTCGATGGCCGTGGAGCGAGTATGAAACGGACAGCATTGGTATTCGCTTTCTGCTGTTCTACGCCCTATCGGCATTTTTGATTCTTGCTGTGGTAGCACTGCCAACCTATTTTATCAACATTGTCGTTGCGAGAGCTCTCCAGGATTTTGGACAAGCTATTGAGAACTTGAGCATAAGCTTTGTGCTCTTGGCTGATTGCTTCATGCGATCTTACGTCAAGGGGACGGATTATAAGACAGTTTGTACGGATATACGCTATGCGCCTGCGAACAGAAGCGCGGCTGTACTTCATCCTCTTCTTGGATCCTTCAACCCAATGCTTGACTCGATTCTTGATGAGTGGGCCAGTTGCTTCACCGGCGAAATACCACCATGGGTAGATGACGCCCCAAAGGAGGATGGCTTCCGGGATAACGTCACGTATATTCCGGGCTGTCCGGAGGAATTTGCGAGTATGGGCGACAACAGTACGGCGCACCAGTCATATTATCAAGCAAGAAAGGAATATTTGAAAGAGGAATGCGGGTGTAAATGCACCTGGCTTGGGAAGGTCTATCAGGAGGGGGATTAGGGTGATGTAGACACTTCGGCTAGGCAGGAGGAATATGTAAATCACAGTTTCTAGTTATCTAAATACTTTATGGCTGTTGTTTTTGAACGTATGACCTATCTACCAAGACCGATTATCATACCAAACTTTACGCCAGTTCAGCCAAAACAAAAGACCCCTCCAGATGCCAGAAATCTCAACAACGAGCCCAAAGTCTAGATACTCGCGGAGAATCCAGTCGAGGATAAAATTTCGGCCATCCATCCGACGAAGACACATTGACATGCTGCCAAAAAGCACTGCCCCAACGGCTATGACTATACTTGTGATCTGAAAATAGAGCCGAAATATTCTTCGCCAGGGAATTGTTCTAAACACAACCGTGACTTTTTGATGAAACAACATTTGGTGCCAATCATCAATGCGTTCAAACCGAACTATCGTCTTCTTATCATGGCTCAAGGCTTGACATTGATTAAAAGTCATCCAGATGAAGCATGGTGTTAGGAGAAACAAGCGAAGGACGATCCACACTCCGTAAGACTGTATAAGAACCCTCATCTTGTTGTTGTTACTCAAGATAAGATTGTCCTTGTGTATCACACCCATTTCATCAACCATGTACTTCCCGCTTTGCAGTTCTAGATCAGAGATCATGAGATAAGGGATTAGGTTGGTCAGGAAGTGGACGGTAAAGTAAAGCATGGCTGGGGCCCAGGTGATATTCGACTGCGGATCGAAGAGCTTTGTATCATGAAGATTGACTTCGATCTCGTTCCTTTTGAAGCCAGTTGCTCGTGAGATAAGGCGCCTTGAAAGCGTTATATATACTCCACGACGATGGTTTGCGGGTAGACTCACAGCATACAAAAGTTAAGACCACGAGGCAACAAGGTGCGGTATCGTCGAGCAAAGGGGACCATGTTCGTTGTCCATAGATTCGCCACTAATATAAAAGCATAACTAGGAGGCCACCCTGGCACCTTGAATTTTAGCAGCATTCCGAGTAACATTATGGCAATTGCGACAATGCCAACAACGATAGCACTAAAGATGGAGACCGCTAGGAGGAGAAGCGGCCGAATGACTTCCCACCATGCCAGATGAGAGCCCAACCCACGGAAAATCCACAGCGTGTTGCCACTCTGGTATTGAACTTGACCGAGATACGTTCTTAGGTCTCTGGTTACCAACCTCTCGTCCGCTGGGTCCCACAGAAAGCAGCTTAGGACTGCTTGGCTCGAGGCTTGCAATGTGGACTTGGTATAACCATATATCTGCTCCCATTTCGATCTTCTAGCCGCTTCTGGAAGCCTGAATGCAGGTGTCCATCTTCTGTCGCGGTCTCGAGTTTGCAATATTATATCCTGATCCTGCGGGGTATCTCTTCGATTCGTTGGACAGCTAGCAGTGGTATGGCTATTTCTCTCAATGTACGCAAGAGCAAGACACGTGTATCCGATATAAAGCATCTGGTGGTTTTAGCCGGTCTAGAAGTACACGATAAAGAAGTGCCATCTTACCAAACGAATCGTCAGGACTCCGCCCAAAAGGTTGAGCCAGAACCATGCCTGTAGCCAAGAAGCGCTGGTAGCGAGAAGTCCGGCGAGTGCAGGACGGTTGATAACGCAACTGTCCCTCTCTGTAATCCATTCCCCGTCTTTGCAAAAGGACCCGATTGGCATGGTGATTGCTGCTGGGAGCGCTTGCAAGACTGGAGAGGAAATTTGTGGAGGTCTGTCTTTGTTCTCTCGACGTAAGCAGAGCTAATGGTGAGGTATTTGAAATCAGGCTTTCATGCACAATCAAGCCACACCACCTTGAAATCAGAATCAGGCTGCCAGCTCACAGCCCAACAGCACGTGCGTTCTCCCTTGCTACCCCGCCCGTATGTTTCGCGGCCTTTTAGGATTTCTGCCTTCAGATCGTAACGAGATGGAGCCCGCCAGTGTGGCCATAGGCATAACAGGCCTGATCATACAGTTTGTTGAGATCGGGAAATCTGCATACGAGCTTTTTGAAACTGTTCAAGATTTTAGTGGCGAGTCTAGGCGTCTTGTCGTTCTGGTAAATGTCGAGAAGCTCTGGTGAGCCTTGAAGCCTGGGTAGATACATACAAGTGTTTCCGCCAGTACTAATGTTGTTGTCTCCCTAGGTACGACAACTGGGCCAAGACCTGGGCACACGAAATCGGCCTGTACGGCCACGCAAGCAAATTTGAAGAAAGACATAAAGGCCAATACATGAACTTCAAAGTCGCCATCGACCTCATTGCGCAGATATGCGACTTGTTGACAAATGTGAACGCTCTCAGACAAAACTACGGACTCAACGACAAAGGTAAAAAGTTGGATCCAGACGACGTCAAGTTCGTTTCTCAAAGCGCAATCTTGTCCTCCGGAGCTGCCGTGTTGTTCACTCCAGCGGAGCAAGAGGAGCGAGCACGAAGCTATCTTAGGTTGCAGCAGCGGATTGGAGTGACAGGTCAGATGAAGTGGGCAGTTCGTGACAAGGAAAAGTTCGAGAAGCTCATCTTGCACCTCAGAGAGTATAACGAGGCACTGCGCAACATCCTCCCGCCTCTACGCCAAAAGGCCTACGACAGAGGTTTGGTGACTTACCTACCTAATGCTCATGCAGAGAGTGGCGAGGAAGCACTTCGCATTCTAGCCAACGAAACAAAATTCACGATTGGGCAGGAAGGTCTTGATCTTGCTGCTGCGGCCAGGATGAAGTATGACAGGTTTCAGTTCGAGAAAGGGAAGCTCAACCAGCCATCTACACCAACTTCGGACATCGTTCTACAGCCCGATAGCTTTCACCTCCCTTCTCATGATCCGACCGCCCGTAGCCTCGTGAAATTTGGTAACGAGACTGTCATCATGGAGCTCAAAGAAATTAGCCATGCCTCTCACGACCGCCGCAAAGAGATTGAGCAACGCATTAAGGACTTGGCAATACTGCTCAGAAGGTCTCCGAAATCACGAAACCTTAGAGCCCTGGATTGTCGAGGACTCTTACCCCTGCAGCACCGCGGGCCAGACTCTCTCTTGTACGGCCTGGTGTTTGCTCTCCCAGTTCCTATGGCGAGACTTGGGAGCCCGAGGTTGGATGACCTGAGATCACTGCTTCGGGCAAAGACAGATAACAAGACACCCGTTCAGTATTCGCTGGGGGCTCGATTCAAGCTTGCAGAACGTGTTGCCAATTCAATTCTACAGCTGCATAATGCTGATTGGTTACAACATAACGTCAACTCACGCAATATTCTATGCCTGTCTACAAACCAATCTCCCAGTATCAATTATCCGTACCTATCAGGTCTTGACATGGCGCGTTTTGACGATCCCACCGAAGTATCTGAGGTTGCAACACAAACTGGCGACAACAACTACCGTCACCCAGAGTATCAGCTCCCCTTCACTCAAACCTCCAAGACCAAGTTCAAACGCTCCTATGACCTTTACAGTCTAGGTGTTGTCCTGATCGAGATTGGGTTATGGAAGCAGATCGACTCCTTTAGACCTGAAGGTTCGCATGCTTTGGCCTTTAAGAGGCATCTTGAGGAAAGAGTTGCGCCCACCCTCAAGTTCTACATAGGTGAGAAGTACACCTCATCAGTTCTTAACTGTTTGGATACATCCAAAATTGCCCCTGATGGCGATGAAGATTGGAGGCTCTCAGATGCTTTTTCTCGAAAGGTAATTTCAGAACTTGAGTCTTGTCAGGCATAGCAAACGCTGACTACACTGCCCAGCAGCTCAACATTGCTGTACAGAAATGGAATGAAGCTAATGTCTGTGTGACTTTTGAATGGTTGTCGCTGGCCAAGGATGTCACCTTTGTTCTGACCAGCGGTGGTGCCAATGGAACAACCCTCGCGAGAGCCTTCTTACCAATGGCGAGGATCTCAAGTATTTGTTCGTGTACTCTTATGCATTTAGCCAAGAGTGGAAGGCATATAGTAAGTCGCGGACTACCGCAATCAATTCCGCAAACTCGCGCATCAAAGCGCGCATAGGAGCGATGCTCTCCTCGCACGTGCAAATATTGTTAGCATTGCTCACGGGACGATGGAGCTGGCACTGACAGTGAGAGTTGAGATTGTGAATCCGAAATCCTTCTTGAATTAAGACTTTAAGGCTTATCTCGGAAGGCTTATTTCCGGCTGTTGTGTGGTGTCAAGACCTCGGTACTCCCGAGGTTGTCAGCAGATGTAGCTAGAATTATAGTATCATTAAAAATATAAAACTAATAAAAGAAACTTTAACTATAGATAACTAATTATTATATTTACAAGTATTTAAGAGATAGGCTGCTGATTTTAAAAAAGCAACTTGGTCTCCTCTGCTTAGATACTGGTAAGTTCTACTTAAACTCAACATGTTAAGACATAACACCTGTATCGCGCGCCATGTACAGATTGAAAATGCTTAATTCCGTGTCGTACCATTACTTATTATTGTGAACCTCTTGCAGAAGCATGCTATTGCAGCGAACGTGGCCAGCGTTAGCATTGAGCCCATCTGGGTATCGCCAGATATAGATAACCGTTACCAGCCACATCAACAAAGTATCGAATATGTACAACGTCCATTCATGGGAAAGGGAATACCCAGTGTAGCCCTGAGCATATTCGATGATACGAAAGATAGATCGAACCATAATGAGAAGACTGACAGCGTAAAGCATGTAAAGAGTTGACTCCCAGGGCATCATAGTGCCGATAGACTCGGCTGTTGGTTCGCGGATCATACGGCGATGGAAGACCAATGACACAGTACAGAAAAGACCAAAGATGACGATCTGGACCACAAGGCCGAGTATGACGATTCTTTCGGCCCACTTGCTGAGACTTGCGTTTTGAACAACCGACATGCCGGCGCCGCCGCCTTGAATCACAAAGGATAATACATCTCCAAGCACAAAGGTTCTCGTTAACTTTGTTGGCTTGAGAAGAGAGTGTTTATCGGCATTGAGACCTCTGATGATTCGACCGAGGACCATGTAAATCGAGGCAGCGAAGAGGGCGGGAGCGATAAGGATGAACATATTCTGAACGGCATATGGCATGATTCTACTGGTTTTGCTATGGGCACCTGCGCGGACGCCATATCCGACCATCTCGACTAAGGTGCAGAGTTAGGAGACGTGGCAGAAATAGAAGGGAGTTGGTGGCAACTTACAGAAACAACCGATGGCAAACACAATACAGAAATAGGTACGCGTCTTCCAAATTTTCCAGACTATGCAGAGAAGTGAAGCCATGAAGAGCACTAAGAATATGACTGCCGCGGGTACGCTGGGACTATAGCGCCAGAGGTAAGCGCCGCCTTTGGTAGGTTCAACTCCAGGAACCGGCTCGAAGAGACCTCCGGTGGACATTGTGCTGTCTGATAGCGAAGTAGGTATGAGATTGGCGTATGGACTGTCCGGTACTATGGCGAATCAGAGGGAGATAGATAGATGGATGGAAATCTTTGGTTGTGATAGTTGGATTTTGAGTAGTTGATCGGGGATAGAACAGGCGAATGGCTACTAGTAATTTTAAAGGCCTTGTGATATTTATAAAACATCCATTGATTATCTATCTCCACCGCTCGCAAGAAATGCTGGATTTTCACCAAAGGGGATCATTTCAGAATATGGGTACGTGCCACTGAGTAAGTTTTGCATTCATAATGCGAGCTATTTCTGAGACTGACAATTCAGGATCAATATCTTTGCACAGTCCAGCGCAGACCGAATACCCAATCATATACTTCTGTAAACGAGGAATGACGGTTTTATCTGTGGATACTGCTCAAAGCCAATCAGAAACATCTCTATACGGACTCGATACGGGGATAGCGTGCATCAGTGGGTACTCTAATTATTTTCCGGAGGCTAAAACATGGGCCTCACCGATCCACGGTCAAATCCGAGTCAGCGTTCACGTGCCATGGTCCACCATGACTATGTTAGAATACGAGTATCCCCCTTCCTTACGGAACTAGACCTGCTTTGCCTGTTTGCATTTTCTCAAATCTCACAATCAATCAATCCTCTGGAATCGTTGCTACCTATGGCCCGCCCCAAGTCCAACAAGTCTTCCACAGCCAGTGACAAGCCCCTCAAGCCACGTCGCTCGCACCGCAAGTCTCGAAATGGCTGTGGCGCCTGCAAGCAACGGCACATGAAGTGTGATGAATCTCGACCGATTTGTCTCAACTGCAAGATTTCCAACCGTGGATCTCAATGTATCTACATCAACATTGGTCAGCAGCCATCACCGCCGCAGATATCATCAAATACGGATACGCCGTCTCCCTTCCATCTCTCTTCTCATCTTTCTCACGCGGGCTCAACGTTAGTATCGCTTAGCCCTGGTGGATCTGTTAGTTCTGCTTTGACGACAATTGGGGATACCCCAATCCGAGGCGACCTGTTCGATCTCAGCCACTTCGCCCTTTACCATCATCTTCTGACGAATCGTCACACCATCACATCAATCGACCCCTCCAATGAGACCGTCATTTCACACACATTGGATTATGCACTCAAAGCCCCTTACTTGATGAATCAGCTTCTTGCCCTCTCTGCGCTCCATTTGAGCAACCCCCCTTCGCTCCAGCAACCGTATTATCAGCTTGCCACCAGCCTTCAGACAAGGGCGTTGGCCTTGTTCAACGAGGAGAGGCAGGAGGTTTCAGAAGAGTCCTGCGTGCCCATGTTTCTCTTCTCGTCACTTATCGGTGTCCATGTCCTCTGCGATACTCTTCAGGGTCCAAGAGAGAGTTTCGGCGCTGTTCTCGACCGCTTCACAAGTTATCTGTCCATTCACCGAGGCGTTCGTGCTGTGACGAAACATTCATGGAACACAATCAAGAATTCGGGACTTGGGCCTATACTACAACAAATAGAAGACGCGTTCCCAGCACTCGAGAACAACATAGAAGCGACAGCGATCCTCCACGAGATGATCGACTCAAACGCCTCCCTATCATCAGCCACCAAATACCACGACGCCGTGTCCACGCTGCAGCGGTCATTTTCTCTTCATGCAGCACTGAATCAGCCTCACAGACAGCGATTCGATGCCACAATAGCATTTTGTCTCGATGTTGATGACGAATATTTCGAATTGCTGAAGAAGCGACAGCCAGAAGCGCTGGTGATCCTGGCATTCTTTGCAGTTTTGCTGCATTGGAACAGATCTACGTGGATAATCGGCGATGGCGGACAGTACTTAATACAATCCATAACATCTCATCTCGGGCTTCATTGGGCAGAATGGTTACAATGGCCCAACTCAATGCTACTGCAACCCCAGTAGTCTAAGTAATTGAGGCATCTAGAACAACAATAATAATTCTTTGCACCTCTTGAGCACACAACATATTCATCGGCACCAGCAATCTTTGTATATACTTGCTTTTGTCGATCTATTTTACTGTCTCCTGTCGTTTGCCTGTGTAAACCCCCACTAGGCCGTGGAGGGTCCAATAATTGACTGGGAGTGCTTAGTGTGACGGCCAATGTGTCTGTAGTCGTCATCAGCCACACGCCAATCCAACCCTTTGTCCTCAAAAGGTCAAAACTCCACCTTTTATGGTCTTCGCCCCACGAAGACATACGGATACGAGTATCTTATCCCTCGCTGGACTATTTTCTGCCTGCACTATCTCAACTCACTTTCCTATCTAGACCCTGTAGCATTAGGTGAGCCAAGTATCTGATACATTGCAGATTACGCGTGTAGAGAATGTTATGTCATGACTGTAGAATTGCATGAGAAACGTAATTATTGGCACCAAGTGTCATACGTGGGTTTTTACATTTATATAGGGGCTACGAGATTGATAGACATAAGAAGGCCTAAGTCTCTAGAGTAGAGAAAGGGCAGAAAGACAAATGCTCCCATATTTACAAGTTATATTCATCCACTTGACCCTATATACCAAGCACAGAAACATGTCTCTCTCTTGTTCCGCTGATGCTATCACTCAGCCAACAATCTTTGGAGGAAAAGTCCTCGACTTTGCAGTCAACTTGGTCGAAAACTATAATTTTGAGGCCAAGTCAATCCTTTACTATGGCCACCCAACTACCGTCGCAGAAGACGTGAACTTTTGCAACGTCACAGTCACCTACACTCACCCGGGCCAAAACGATACTGTCCACGTTGAAACGTGGCTCCCTATGGACAACTTCAACGGTCGACTCCAGTCCATCGGGGGAGGAGGCTGGGTCGCTGGACGATACCCGCCGGGCTATGCTGCCATGAGCGGAGCAATTAGTGAGGGCTATGCCACCTCTGCGACTGATGCTGGGCTACAGCTACAGATGGGCTATGGTCCTGATAGCTGGGCCCTGACCAGCGAGGGGAATCCCAATCTCTCGCTCCTCCAGAACTTCGCTGCTATCTCCCTAGGCGATCAAGTATGTTCTTACCATATCATTCTAACCATCTAGAGCTAACGAAACTAGGCAAACATTGCCAAAGGGTTGATCGAAAGCTTCTATGGAGAAGCACCCAAGTATTCGTACTGGAGTGGCTGTTCTCAGGGCGGGAGACAGGGTATGATGCTTGCGCAGCGGTATCCAGAAGCTTACGATGGCATACATGCATGTGCACCGGCAATTAACTGGAACCAGTTCCTCATGTCAACTTTTTGGCCTCAGCTGATCATGCAAGAGCTGGACTATTTTCCGTACCCTTGCGAGATGAATGCCGTCTTGGCGGAGGCCATAAAGGCCTGTGATGGGCTTGATGGCATTCTTGATGGCATCATCTCCAACGAAGACGCCTGTGATTTTGACCCAATGGATGTCGTCGGCAAATCTTTCAACTGCTCCAATACTGCTAAGATTATTAGTATCACTGAGGAGGCAGCAAAGATAGCCAAATCTACATGGTCGGGTCCGACTACTACTGATGGCAAGTCCATATGGTACGGCCCCAACACAGGAGCTCAGCTCAGCGGACAGTCGCTCCAGCTGACGAGCGATATCGGACTTGCCATGACCACATGCACCAACGGGACTTGCAAGGGAGCTCCAGTGGGGCTTGGAGAGGTTTGGATCAAGTACTGGATAGAAGCCAACCCGGACTGGTCGTACAAGAATATGAGCCGAGAAGCATTCGATATTTATGCCCAGGAAGCTGCTCAGCGGTATGAGTCAGTTATAGGGACCAACGATCCTGACCTGACAGCTTTCTACAAGAATGGCGGCAAGATATTAGGCTATCATGGAACGGTAAGTTCCATTTCTTACTCACACTCACAACCCGCGCTGACAAGTTGCAGCACGATCAGCTCATTCCAGTCAAGGGCACCAGACACTACTACAACAAGGTAAAGGATATCATTCCTGAAGTCGCAAGCTTTTACCGTATGTTTGAAGTTCCTGGACTGCTGCACTGTTCAGGGGGCAAGGGAGGACAGCCCACAAACACGTTTGATGCACTCCGAGCTTGGGTCGAGAACGGGACCGTGCCAGCTGAACTGCCTCACTCTTTTAAGGACGCCAAAGGTTACGAGCAACAACGTCTTCTCTGCCCTTACCCTCAAAAATCGTGGTTGAAGATAAATGACACTGATAAAGCTGTATATCAGTCGACTGACTTTGTTTGCGTCTGAATACTCCCACTACCTGCCTGAATCTAGGGTAACCTGACTATTAAAGAGGCCTTAACAGCAATGCAGTACATTTTTACCAGAGAGGATAGAATTAAACTAGATATTTACTTCTTACTATTATTACTTTAGAGATAATATTATTTCTTTTTATATTTCCTTTAGTGAATTCTTATTAAAATACACTAAGCCAGCACCAGGACTGGCCTTGAAGTGCCATAGCGCTGGTTTCTAGCTAATTGTCAGCAAGCGGGCCGAGATCTGACTGATAAACAGTATAAACTGAAATTTAAAATCCTCCAGGGTTATAAAGAAGTAAGCTATGTATACCTCCACCTAACCCATTTGAAAAAAGCAACAGTAGATTCTTAAGCTTTTGCTGCAATAATGGCGATGGCTGTGTCTTTATCATTTGCTCGGCTAAGTGGATGAAGCTAGAGCGGATTACGCGAGAAGATAATCGCCAGGATCTGTGTTGGGACCACGTCACGTGTCGCGACACACAAGCGATACACTTGGGGCCCACTTAGCTAGAGAATCAATCCATCCTTAACAATATCATAACAATTAGTAGCAATT
>JAAQPG010000978.1:0-16676 GCA_013186905.1 Fusarium udum | reverse complement strand
CCCATGACACCTTATATATAGACAGACGCCTCCACCCTTTTTTTGAAAAATATAATGACTTTACTAGAAGGACTCCTTGCTTCACGCTTCCCGCGCCCCATTTAATAGCACATTTTAGGCCCATTTGGAGAAGTCGACGGTGTCAGTGTGGGAATCCTGCCCGTGAAATGGACCAATCTCAGTGTCGTTTGTTGTTGTAGATGATGACAACATTGAGGATCGATGTGAGGTCTGCTCACTTGTGCTTGTGAAAAAGGTGGCTACACTTGTGCGACGTAGACTCGTAAAGCTATCGCGGACGGTGCTGGCTGGTCGCGACGACGACATATCTCCCTGTGGCAGGAGCTGCTGCTGTTGGTGTAACGGAGGCGCGCCTCCGAGAGATGAATTTTGTGAGGCTGATGGTGTTATTTGCCCGGATTTTGAAGGTGTGTACTTCTCCCGAAGCCTTTTGATAGCACGGAGGCGACTTCTCCACGAGCTGACATGCTCACCGCCCTCACGATTGGCCCAGACGTGAGAAAACACCGAAGCATTAAGAGCCAACAGACGGATCAGACCTGGGAGAGCCTTAAGTGACACAATCTTCATCTCTGAAGCGGGCGAGATCTCAGGAAAACCTGGCTTACTCAAGACCTGAACGCGATAAAAGGGCTGACTGTGTTTGGAAGCGTCTCTAGCAGCAATAAACGAAGCCCTTGACGCTGGTGTAATGACAATATGGACAAAATTGAAGTCGCCCGGGAAAGTATCAAATTTGAAAGGCAGACCCGAATCGTTGAACACAATGTTAACAAAATCATTGCCAATATGGCGTTTCTTCATTGTGCAACGTGGGTCATGTTCCAGGTTCGTTGGCATCTGTGTGGTGACGTGAAACACGATTTCTGTGACACGATCTCGCCAGCAAAAGGTATACTGGCCATCAGAGTCAAATTCGCGATCGAGTCCATGAGTGTTGAACGTCGCCCCCTTGAGCTTGGTCAATGTGCCAAGATTGTTGAGGAACTCCATGTAATCGCTGCTACCAGACACATTCCCAAGAATCTCAACTTCATCAGTCTGTCCCTCTCCGATGTATATGACACCGACTTTGTGCCCATCAACAGTAGAGCTTCGATCAAAGACTCGAATGGCCCTTTCAACAGCATCATCCTCAGGGAGCGGAATAGGTCGCGCTAGATCATGACCTTGAGGGATAGAGGACATCAGTTGTACCATGATGTGACTGGGCAAGATAGTATTCGTCGAGACTTGTCCCTCCCTGCTAATGTCCACGTAATTGGGTGTCTGATGCGGAGGTGGTGGATCAAACGTTTCCCGAATCGTGAAGGCCGAGGTGCCTGAAGGCTGTCTCTTAACAATTTGAGCCCAGCCAGTAGTCGTGGCCTGATTTACGGTGACGATGCTGTAACCAACCAACCATCTCTTCTTTATGATTTCTCCGAATCGATCCGATGTAAAGAGAGGATCTTGGGATGATTCCTCCACATCAGCGTATGTATACCTTTGCATGAAGTCGATCGAAGTAAGTGCTTGTTCGTTATCTGTGTGCGCATCTTCAATCTCGTTGTATATGTTTCTGACAAGCCAACCAACCAAGGTGGCACGGTCTGGCAGTTTTAACGCAAGGAACCAGAAAAGTATCACATGGTATGCTAATGCATACACGTACTGTGGTAAATCGTCTGTTGCGCTTGGGTGTATGGCATCCGACACGTTGCCCGTTGAGGTTGCTGGGGTAGACGGTTCGCTGGCATGACTGTTCCTGTTGGAAGCCTTTTTGTCCCTCACGGATTGCAGATAGCGAATGCAAATTCCAAACACAATCTTGTACTCCTCTTCTCTGAAGTTGACATACACGTTGTGTAAACGGCTCAGACAAGCCAGGAACTCGAGGATATGGATGGAGACATGTGGCTGGGTGATGATAGTAGACATTTTGGTCAATAGTTGAACCAATGATTTGCTTGTTGAGAGTGGCAATTCATGACAGCATATGGACAAGGCATGGATGCAGCATTTTGCACTCCGCTCCCAAGTGGCGATACCATGAACAAATGTTTTGACTATTTCATCCTCATCGCCCTTTTGAAAGCGATCATGGTAACTGAGAATCATCGTTAAACTGTGGAAGAGACAAATCGCCACATCAGCTCGCCTCAACCCTGATGCATTTGGAGGCTCTTGAAAGGAGTTGGTTCGGATTTGCTCGCAGATGAGTCTTCGCAGCTCCTGAATCTGGGGAATGGCGTCTCTGAAAATGGCATGGTTGCTGAGTTGTGATGGAAGGTGAACCAGTGCAAAACTGTACACCTCCCAGTCGGAACCGTGCAACAAGCCGAGGACAGCCTCGAGCCAAGCGGCAATATCAAGGGCAGTAGTCTCAATATTCGTTTTGGTCTCTTGGACTTCTTCATCCATCACGAGTTCAGCGGAGCCAGGGCTGTGGGAAACTAGAACTGGACTAAACACGCCGGTCACGGTGTCAGGTAGAGCCTCTGGGTCCGGAAGGCTCCAAAGCTGATGATACCGAACTGCACTACCACTACTGCCGAGCAGACCACTTCCAGCAGCGACGCTTGCAGACCGAACGGGCATGCCTCTTTCATGGCCTTGCCCTTGGCTGAACGAAATACCGCGAGCAGACCTGGACGACCCACCATGTTCATTTCTTAACAAGCGTATGGACTGTGCAGCCTCCTCAGCCTGCTTCTTAGCGTATGTTTCCGGGGTTCGACACAAGGAGGCGGCAACAAAATTAGTCTCAAGTGTCTTTGTGATGAAAATTCGGTTGGCCCAATCGGCACGCAGCCTAAACAAGAGCTTCATAGCGGTCAACCGAGCATCGACCTCGCAGTGACTCGACTTCACAATGTTTATCAGCGCATGATATAGTCTCAAGGATTTCGCACTGTCATAATCCATAGTCTGCACAAATATCTTCACGTAGCCTTTGGCAACCACCTTTGACGGGGACTGTCCTTGTGGCAGGTGTTCTTCGGAAGATCCTTGAACGAACGGACTATGAGATGCTGACGATGTAATCGGTGATTTGAGCCTGTCGCCAATGACGATGCCTCGGAGGGCATCGACGATATAGTCAAATAACTCCATGTCACATGATACCACAACTGAAACCATGAGCGACATGATTCCTTCAAGGACCAGCACATCCGTCTCTTCAGAAACATCTTGAAGGATGCTCTTAGCCAGTTGTGGGATGAAGCTCTCTTCGGGGTCATCGCCCACTAGATCCACGACTTCGTAGGCGTCCATGATGGTTTCCAAGGCTCGGAGCCTGATCTGCGAGGACCGATCTCTGTTGCCAAAGAATCCTTCTAGAACCAAGGTTAGATTTTCCTCCCATTGGAGATCTGAAGGTGAACAGCATCTGAACTGCTGAAAGTAATTCAAGACAGACGATGCAGTTTCATCAGGGAGAAACTGATGGACTTCGGTGAGAAACGAAATAATGGTTGCCCGAGGAATAAAAACATCCGATTTTTGGTTAATGAGCACATCAAGCTGCTTGATGAGTATTATAAGTTCTCGGCTCAGAGCTTCCTCAGGCTTCTCGTCCCTGATAGGGCTGCGGTATCCATCAGAATCGCGCGGCCCAGGTATTGCTCGTTTGGAGCATGTCGCGGCAGCCTCGAGTATTACGGACCAATCCTCGTCGATGATTAAGCGATGTATATGGCCATTGCCATCGTCAAATAGAGCATTAAGCAACTGAAGAATAGCTGTCAAAGTTTTGATGGAAGTGCCAGTTGTCGCAACTATGGCAAGACCATCTGCCAGTAATGCGAAAGGTATCCCCGGATAGCCGTTCTCCGGACTTTTAGACAGGACCTTTTGCAGTACGGCAAGGGCGCCGCGTATCTCTCGGTTAACATCCTTCTCCTTGGCCCCATCCGTAGGGTTATTTCGTAGAATATCCAATAAAATGCGGATGGTCGCCTGTCCATTATGGCTTTTGAACAGATTTGAGAGCGTGTTCCAAGAGTCTTTTTGAAGGCTCCCCACCATACAATAGATAGAGCTGAGCACTTGAACACAGCCTTTGAGCTTATCTTCTGGTATAGACCCAAATGTCACAATTGCATCAATGACCGCTATGCTCGATCTCAGATCCTCTTCCACGCTTGTGCTCATGCAAATTGCCAGTAGTCGATCGATCAATCCTGTCACAGCAGATTCATCTGCATTGTTGAAGCTGAACTTTATGACGTCGATGAGAAAATTGAATAACTGGGCGAGGTTTTTTTCTTCACCAGAAGCGACAGCACGATTTCGAGAAGCACCCTTTGAACTCCGGGACGCTTTCCTTCTAGCTGCACGCACCACGTTATAGGATTCCCATAGCCAATTAGTCAAAAGAGGAAGAAGCTCATAATCGAAGCCTGTCAAAATTCGGCCCCGCCGGGTTAGGTCAACAAGAGCAGCCAACTGTAGGTGGAAATCTTCCGAGTTTGCAGGAGCTGATAGGGTTGTGAAATATTCTTGCCGCTCGAGATCAGAAGAGGCCTCGTGCTTCACACACTCCGTAAGGAGCTCCCAACCTGCTGCCCGTGCTGCTGCAGGTTTTGCGGGATCGATAAGGTCTTTTGCAGCATACCAAATATCCAAGACAGGATTGAGAGGGTACTCGGCAATTGCGTATTTCAACGAGTTGGCGGCAGCAATGCGCTCGTTGGGTGAGCCATTCTTGAGAAGCTCAAATGACTCCATGTGACTAGAGGACAGCCCATGAGGTGGGTTTGTGGAGGCGGCTGGTGCTGGAGCATGGACGAACTCGGCGGTCGGCTGGGCGTTTGCTGAAGATGGTGATGCTATAGACGGCGAAGATTTGGAGAGCTTAGAACTTGTCAGACCCCGGAGGACATGGGCAAGGCCACCCTGACGGGACGTATCTGGGGATGATGGACCATCTCCTGGCTGTGGTGACATGTGCTCGTGTGAAGTCTCGTTGGAGTCTTGGTGACTAAGTGAGGCTAATCGGCGCAACATGTTAGCAAAGGTACGGAAACCTGTGCATTGGAAACTTCGTCATCGGCAAGGCAGAACGGATCAATCGACACAAAACAGACAACATGGGGCGTCAAAAGAGTCGCAACGATAAGGTGATGGGCACGCAGGATATCGGGCAAGTTCAAGAGCTCGACGAGGCGTTTAGACAATACAACCTAACTGAATTGTCTTGTGTCGCAAACGACAAACGGAACGGCGTCTCGGATGCAGTGTGCAAAGCAAATTCAAAATGGACAGACGGCGCAAGCGAGTCTCACCGGCGAAACATGTGCTACCTAGGCCTGAAATGGGCCTGTAAGAAGTTGCGTGTATACACGGGATAAGGCGTGTTCATTAAATGATCAATCAAGGTTGTAGATGATCGGGCTTCGACTGCGAGAATGTGTATCGTGCAGATTCAGTCAGGGACCAGAAGGAATGATGATAACGATAAGTGTGACCAATAACGCGGAGGTGGACGAGGATCCGGGATGGCACCACACGGCGGGCTGATCGGCGGGATGCAAAGGCGAGAAAAAGAGGCCAGGACTCGCAGAAGGACGCACTGGCTAGCGCGCGAGGTGCTCGATCACTGAACAAGTTGCTATGATGATGTATGAACCGATTTGATTTTATGAGGCTGGAGGGATGAGAGAATATTGAAGAACGTGAGACGCTGGTGGCAGATTACCGTTAATAAGTTGGTAAAGTTTGCGCTTGGTGAATACCACCCACCTAAGTCTGGGAAGACGCAATGACAAGGCAGATCAATGCAGTAGGGTACCTAGGCAGGTGGGTCGCAGAATAATACGCACACCAAAGCTCTCACACCATAGTAAGACAGAGATGCTGACATAAATAAGCAGGTCATCTCCACCTTCTAAACCCACCAGACATTTCTGTCAATCTCTTTGTGTGTGCCTATTATTTTGCAAGCCACCTGCTAGGGGGGGAAATAAAAAACGACCCCTCGATGGGTGGAACGCCAGCGAATTTTGGTGCATTAGGGGTCGTTTATTTTTTTTCCCCCGAGGGATACTTCCTGTAACGTATAATACTGATCTAGGTTTTGTCCACCCAAGGTACCGCGTAGCTAATGGAAACGCAAGATTTCCTTACTAAGCTTAGCAGATGACCCCTAGTGACATTTGAATGGCTGTTTCCTGAAGCACACGAACAGCTCAGGGTTTACTATGTACGCCATGCCACCAAGCTGTAGGTGGTAAGGTACCGCATGCCAATCGCGCCAATCTGGAACTATGAAGGGACCCTGAGTCTGTAGAGAATAATATTTGTTCCTTAGCTACAGCGTACCTGCAGTATTCTTTGGCTACGGTTGTATCGGTGTGGGTTCCGTCGCCGAGTTGGGTGAGAGACCATGGCGCTGATCTTGTGGCTTGATTTCGTCATTGAGTCGAGCAAATAGGAAGGAGATATACTGTCTTTTAAATTCAATGAAGATGTCTATGTGTGTGTGTGTTTATGCATATCAACTGGGGTATCATTGTCATCCGCCACAAATGAAGTTGCCTACCTAAGGTAGATAGATGAATTTACCTAGTAGTTCCACGGGCTCTGATCGATGCAAGTACCAAGGTTAGTAGATAATGTAACGATTATTTAGCTAGCTGTTATTCACGCAATGAAGGTCAGTACTTATCTAGCTTCTGGTTCTAGTATTAGGCCACACTGGTGCAGAGTAATGCGAACGATAGCCTACCTATATTTTGATCACTGGATTTTTTAATACTACTTTACAACTCTTTGCGTCGATGATGAGCTGTATTACTGCGCACGGTACGGAGTAAACCATCATCATTTGATAACAGTATGGTCGGTTCGGTTATTATCATACCTAGGTACGAGGTAGCCTTCAGGGAGAAAGAAACTCCTGGACTGCAAATCGAAGGCGTCAAAAAAAGAAATAAAAAAGAGAGACTGAAACCTCCCAGATTTATACCAAACTTAGACTGGTCTTTTTGTCTGTAAGACGAAATCATAAGCGTTTTTGCCCATGTACCTTGAGTATTGACCCAGAGCTTTTTTTAGTGTAACTTAGTAGCTTCAAAGCTCATCAACTGTAGCTCGACTGCCTGGGTTAGCTAGAGGAGGAAAGAAAACGCAAGACCTTCCTTAATCCTAAATGACAAAAAGACTTAGGTAAACTTATATAAATTTAGTATATCTTTACCAAGTTTAGGATATCTTTTACTGAGTTTATTTTAATACCCTATATCAAGGTCCAGTGTTTTCTTGCTCCCTGAGGGCTAGATCGCTGCTGAAGGCTTCAAAACCATTTACTGCCAATAGCATCTCGCCAATGGAGACCCAGAAAAAATTAGAGCCGCCCGAGCTTTGATTTGCTTGTCAACCTGAACTTGCAACTCTCAGCTCTTGTTACTACCTACCTCCAAACTTGTCCTTCCCCATCACCACCGCTCATTTCTTTCTTCTCTTCGTCCTTTACCCTTCCCTCTTAGGTGTCCCCCTATTAATACATCCTCACCATGGCGGCCGATATTGGTCATATCGCTCAACTTCTTGACGCAACCCTCGATCCCACGGAGCATCGTAAAGGTACTTGATCCGTTGCCCTGTCCCACTACTTCGTTGCCCCGCGGGTTTTGATTGGAAACTAATAAACAATCATCACCAACAGCCGAGACTGCCCTCAAGCAAGAGGCTACCAAACCTCAGTACTCTCTCAGCCTTCTCAACATTGTCAACTCCGGCACCCTACCGCCAAAGACTCGACTCGCTGCTGCATTGGCCTTCAAGAATTTTATTCGAACAAACTACGTGGTCCGTCTAGCCTTTTTCTCGACCGATCCTGCCCAGAATACTAAATCGCGAACTTCGTGTAGGACGAGGAAGGCAACTATAAGCTACCTCAAGATGAGGTTCAAGTCATCAAGGAGCGCCTCATCGGTCTCATGATCTCATCTCCCCCCAATATCCAGGCCCAGCTTGGTGACGCTATCAGCGTTATTGCAGACTCTGATTTCTGGCGACGATGGGATACCCTCACCCAGGTGAGCTCGCAATATTGATGGTTAGTTACTTTATAATGTACTGACATTCTTTGGTGTAGGAACTCGTCAGTCGGTTTTCCGCTACTGACCCCAAGGTCAACGTCGGTGTTCTCGAGGTTGCACATTCTATCTTTGCCAGATGGCGACCTCTCTTTCGAACAGACGAACTTTATATGGAGATTAATCATGTGATTGAGACCTTTGGACAAGCTTTCGTTCAGCTTCTCGTGGTAAGTCATGGCGAGTGAATACTCTTGTCTGCTTCGTGCTCATGGTTTCTGGCGCATTAGACAACCGATAAGAAGATTGCCGAGAACAACGACAAGAAGGAAGTGCTGCATGGCTGGTTCGAGGCCTTGGACCTTCAAATCAAAATTCTCCATGACATGTCTTGTCATGATCTACCCCCTATCTTCGAGGAGAATCTCGGCAGCATCTCTGAACTCCTTCACAAGTACCTTACCTACTCCAACCCCCTGTTGGAGACTGATGACGACACCGAGACGAGCATAGTTGATACGGTCAAGGCTGATATTTGCGAGATTCTCGAACTCTTCACCGTCAAATACGATGAGGATTTCTCCAAGTACTGTCAGCCCTTCATTGAGAAAGCGTGGAACCTTTTGTCTTCAACAGGCCCCGAGACCAAATACGACCTCATTGTTAGCAAAGCTCTGCATTTCCTTACCGCTATTGCGTCGTCTGCACAACATTCAGGAATCTTCAACAGCGAGGATGTTTTGACACAGATTGTCGAGAAGGTTATTCTACCGAACGTGGCGCTCCGCGAATCGGATATCGAGCTCTTTGAGGACGAGCCTATTGAATTCATTCGCAGGGATCTGGAGGGGTCTGATACAGACTCACGTCGTCGATCTGCTACCGATTTCCTTCGAAAGCTTCAGGAACGATTTGAAGCGCCTGTGACAACGGTGGTGTCCAAATATATCACTCACTACTTGTCTCAAGGAAGCAGTGATTGGAAGTCCAAGGATACTGCTATCTATCTCTTCCTGTCTATCGCTGCCAAGGGTGCGGTAACTGCTGCTCAAGGTGTAAAAACTGTTAACCCCCTTGTCAACGTCGTTGAATTTTTTGAGCAACACATTGCCCAAGATCTTATTAGCACGCAAGGTATTGAACCAATTTCGAAGGTCGACGCCATCAAGTACCTCTACACTTTCCGAAGTCAGCTGTCCAAAGAGCAGTGGAAAGTGGCTCTAGGCCCTCTGATCCAAAACCTGAACTCAGACAACTACGTCGTTTACTCCTATGCTGCTATTGCAGTGGAGAGGGTGTTGTTTCTCACCGATGATTTGGGCAATCCCATGTTTCCCCGTGCAGACGTTGAGCCCTTCGCCAAGGATCTTCTCGGCCATCTCTTCAAGCTCATTGAAAAGGAATCAAGCCCCGCCAAGCTACAGGAGAACGAGTTTTTAATGCGTTGTGTTATGAGAATTTTGATCGTTATCAAAGACGGAGCTATTTCTCTGCTGGACAATGTGTTGACTCATCTCATCCTCATCACCAATGTTATGAAGCAAAACCCCAGCAACCCCCGCTTCTATTATTACCATTTCGAGGCTATTGGTGCTCTTGTCCGATACTGTGCCCCTAGCAATGCTGCTCTTTTCAACGAGAAGCTGTGGGGGCCCTTCCATCAAATCTTGGTCGAGGATGTCACAGGTAGGTCACGCAGTTCCACGTTTGTGCACATTGCTAACATCTCCCCAGAATTCATGCAATATGTCTTCCAGATCCTTGCGCAGCTTCTCGAATCTAGCCCCTCTGAGACCATTTCGGAGAATTACAAGGCCCTGTTAGGTCCTCTCCTAAACCCCACACTTTGGGAGACTCGAGGAAACGTTCCTGCGTGCACACGTCTCTTATCGGCTGTCATTCCTCGGGCATCCCAGGCTATTCAGGCCGAGGGACAAATTGCGCCTGTTCTTGGAATCTTCCAGAAGCTGCTCAGTGGCAAAAAGTCTGAGGTACTCGCCTTTGACATCTTGGATTCCATTGTGAAGAGCTTTGAGCCGTAAGTCTTACATTTTCACGTGCTTATATTGATATCTAATCTTTGGTTACAGAGCTGTTCTTAATGACTACTTCGGTACAATTCTCAGGCTACTCTACACGAAGCTTCAAGGAACCCCTGCCGAGTCTCTGAAACTCCGCTTTGTCCGCTTCTACCATCTTGTATCTGCTCGTCTTGAGGCTGGCTATGGAGCAGACTACTTCATCCAGCAGTCAAACTCAGTAGAAGATGGCGTTTTCACCAAGGTCTACCCTGCATTTGTCCTTGCTGAAACAGAGAAACTTGCACGCCCAGTTGATCGAAAGGTTGCAGTTGTCTCTCTTACGAAGACTCTGTGTGACTCGTCAGCGTTTGCTCAACAGTTCGCGAAGGGCTGGGCCAACAGTTGTCGCAAGCTTCTTTCACTCCTTGTCAACCCTCCTACTGTAGCTGCTGGTGCTGGCGATGAGGTCGTTGCGGAAGCAGATGTTGATGACATTGGCTTCGGCATGTCCTTTACTGCGCTCAACACCTGCAGAGCATTGGCTAAGGATGATTTCCCCGAGGTTCTCGACGTCACCAAGTGGGTAAAGGAGTACATGGCCAGCGCCAATCAGCGACATGGCGGCGCAATTGAGCGCTTCGTCAGTGAGCGATTGAGCCCTGAGGAGCAAGAAGCCATCGCCAAGTATATCCGATAAACTTGAGGGATGTGGTACGATGCATGTGGATGATGGATGAAAAAGTGGCCAAGGACATCTTTTTATGGATGTTGAACGATATTGAAAGGGCTTTACGAAGAATACCAGGACCCGAAGGGGGTTCGCAAATACAATTGATGGATGACACGCAAGACAAAAGCATGGCAGTTGAGCACTCAAGCCAGTAATAGGAATAGAGGACTGCGAAGCCCACATCAAGTGAGGACGAATTCTGAGCTTCATCCCCTGAGAACCATTCGCCAGTAATTTTATGCTCATGACAATGCGATCACGTCAAAAGTAGTTTCAAAAATGTATTAGATGGATGATGCTTTGGCCGTGGAATGACCCTTGTATGATGCCTACGGGGTTTGTATGCCAATGCCCATCAGAATCCAAAGACACCGAGCAATGCTTGTGGAGACAGAAAGTCATCCATGAACAGTAAACGCCTGGGGCCACGTACCCAATGGCCCCTTATCTCCGTCATAAGAGTCGTGATGATGCCATCGTTTGGTATCAAAATCATACAAGCAGCTAGGCTGCACCGAAAACTGCCCATATCCTTATCATATGCAATTGCATAACAGCAAAATTCAGAACTAGATTTCGCTTCAGAATCGTTAAAAACTTCAGCCATGGATCGAGTATTGTGGGATCGTCTCAGTATATGGTCTTGTTGTTTCTTGGAAATGGCGATCTCAGAAGAAGGTGCCATCTCTGCTGACAACGCCAACACTGTTGCGCCATCCACATCTGGTGGTGACATCACCAGAGTTTTGGTCTCGGTCTTGGTCTCGGGTGGGCACTGCAATTCTTTCTGGATTCAGTGTCCCACGTGGTAGGGGCGAGGGCTGGAGGTCGATCTCGCTGCTTCCCCGGGAACTCCTCCCACTAGCGTTCGTCTGGACGAACAGTAAGCTGCTGGTGCTCGATAGTCTTTTGGTAAATTCGGTGAAACTCAACCTTTTGGTAGCAGTGCTTGAAGTGGAGAGACGCTTGTCTCCATTCGACCTCAATGAGGAATCATCAGACACCTTGCTTGGGGGTGCAGTCAATTCCAGCCTAGCCATGTTGGCAATCATTTGAGGGGTGCTGTTGGTCCTCTGCGTGGGATTCGGCCTCGTTTTAGCATGTGCAGTGTGCGGTCGTATAGGAGGTGACTGGGGTATCGTCGGAGTCTTCGATACCGAAGAACGGCTGGATGGTGATAACGGTGCTGGGTCACGACGATCAGCAATAAACTGCAATGCCCTCTGTGTTGTAGAAGGTATCAAGGCCGGACCTCGTCGATCAGGAGCCCCTCCATACGCATCCTCATCTAAATCGTCCGAATCGCTATCATCATCCTGGCTAGAACTGTCAGAGGCCTCGAAAGCACTGCGCATTGCCAATTGTTGGGCTCGTTCGGCTTCTGCCCTCTGTTTCATTTTGTCGTCAGCTTCTCGCATCAATGCATCGAATCGAGCTAACGAGCTCAACTTCTCCTCGCCAGGCACCTCTCGCTCTGAGCCAGGAATGCATCGCATCTGAAACGCTCTGTCCAAGATGGTCTCACGTGGCCCAGGAGGAGAGCTAGACTCTATCGCAGCGATAGATGGGTGTGGCGGCTGAGAGCCAATACTGCTGCGACCGCGGATCGGCGAGCTCATGGTGGATGATCTTCCTTGTGCGGAGGTCCACCCCTCGATGAATTCCCCTTGGTAATCTCCTGTAGTGTTGACAGGGGATGGCAAATCAGTTGGAAGGACCGTAGTATAGTGCTGCCCAGGAATCGGGAAATTCATCTGCTGAATTGGATAATTGTTGCTTGAAGGAGAGGAGACATCACTGCGTTTTGATCGTAAACTTGGGGATTCGGAACTGAATGTGAGGGGCCGCTCTCTGGTGGTGGTGTTGGTAGTAGTTGTTGATTGGGTGTTGATAGAGCTCTTATGTTGGAGACTCCGTGGATCAGAACGGCCAGATTTGTTACCACTAGTCGGCCGGGAGAAATAATCGGAGGCATCGCGAGACATCGAGGCAAAGGGATTGGAGAACTGGGGTGACATTGGGCTCTCTGGACTCATCGGAGATTTTCGAGCAAGAATGTTGCGTGCCCACTCATGTAAACTGACATGATGATCGTCTGGAGGCGTGCGAAACCACAGAGTCGTTGCGCTAGCTTCTTTGCTCGATGATATGAGACCGGCAGCCCGGCTCGAACGTCGTTTCTTTTCCTTGTCGGCAACGGAGATGACGAGAGTAGGAAGAACGGGACCCTGTTTGCGATGATTGATCTGCTGGACCTGACAATCGGTGATAGAGTTCACTGGCCATTGCTGGATTGGCTCATTGTCGTCCTGAAATTCCAATGGGGTCAGCTGGGAGACATCGGGCAAGATACCCAGGGGCTTCATACCTTGTGTTTATAAACGAGTATGCAGGATTCTTCTATTGGTAGTTTTGGGAAAGATCTACTGCCCCCAAGACTGTTGTTGCGACCGTTGGGGATAAACTGTGACTGACTAGGGGCACCTCTGGTGTTACGCCTACCAACGACAACATATCGCAGCTTTTTCAGATGATTGTGAGTTCGGGTGACAAATAGAGTAGCGCGATAAAAGAGACTAACCTTCCAAACAGCTCTTCCAAGTATCTGGCCTCGATCCGGAGGGACCAGGAGCATCCCTTCCAAGTTATCCATGGTGAGTGAGCACGATAAGAATATGCGCAACGCAAACCATGGGAACAGTGTCAAGTCAGACTGATTGATGCCAAAAGAAGCCAGCAAGTGGGATCACAATCGCATCATGAGAACTGAATCATCAACGGAAGCCAATAATGGGATAGAGTATCCCGACAAGCCAAGACTAGCAGAAAACAAACAAGCTCCCAGAAACAGAACTGATAAATATGGCTAATCGAAAACAAGTTGAGCGCAGAAAGACGAGACTGAAAAACCGTTGAGTTGGAATGCAGAGAAGATAATTAGAAGAGTCGAAAGATCCAATGATGTTTGTGGCAACCGAACAGAAGCAAACTAAAGGGGACTCGGCCGGATAATGGAAGGTTCGGCAGCTGCTCGGAGACGGGACGGGCAGATCGGAGTAGCCAATTAAGGTGCCCTACCTACTAAAAGGTAGGTATTCAGGACAAAATCAAGTTAGTCGTACCTTAGGCTTAGGTGCAAACAGGAAAGGAGGTTAGTAGGTAAAAAGGAAGGTAACAACCGTCCCGTGTCTCGTCTTGTCTTGCTCAGAAAGTCGAATGAGGGATACAAAAGGAAACCTAAAAGGGATGGTTGTTTGAAGAAGAAGGGTTTTCGTTGGTGGCTTACTTCCCTACCTACTAACCTTAGTACTGTGCCTACTAATAAGGTACCTTAGACACAAACATTGGTTAGGTAGTTCAGCTCGTTGGCTGGCCGTCTGATGAGGTCCTCTTTCCTCCATCGGATTGGATTTCTCTTAACCGAACTCCACCAGCCCCTGTTGGAGATGGGATGGATGCCGGAAGAGGGGGGCCCATGATGGGATGGCCTCAGCTTCTTGACCTAATCCATCCTGGACAGCCCGTGGACGAGACATGGTTAGCACGAGGTTCACCTTTAAGCAGGATCCACCTTTGAGACGACCGGGGGGCGCGAGGGTTGATGCGGGTGGACTGGTACTAAGGCAGGTACGGAGGAGGATGCGTTACAGCCAGGAGCCAGGCGAAATGAACTAAAAGTCTCGAACAGAAATGGAAGGAACAGCCTCAGCACCGCTGCACCGGTAGAGTGGTTTCTCCAGGTATGTACCTTACAGTTCAGCGAACACAACTTGCCCGACTCCAGGTCCATTCAGTCTTGTCTGGATGGAAGTCACCAGCATCAGTGAAAGAAAGGAAGACGTAATTGACACAACCTTTGACCACCTCGATTACTACTAGGTCCCTACCTATCTCAAGGCCTAGGCAACTTATTGTAGTAAGTCCGTGCTGAGTACCGACTCACCCAGGTACCTTAGGTACGTAGCTACCTGAAACTTTTAAGGAGCAATGCTGCTGTGGTGGGAGGACTGAGCGCAGATATCATACCCAGGTATTGAGATCTTACAAGTACAAAGTTTAAAGAAAAGTTAGTGTTGTCTGACCGTATTACCTGAGATCTTGCAACAACAATGTTGGGGAGCAAGAAAATAAGAACTGAACACATTTATGTCAGGAAATTTCCCAATTATGGATAACTTTTGAGAAACTAGACTAGGCGTTTAGTCGGTCAACAAACAGTTCATCCCAGATGAAACTGACTCGGGTAAGCCTGGTGGATCGACCATGTTACTCTACGCCAGGAGAATTTGACAACTGATTATTACCAGGTAGCCAGGTATGTACCCCTGTGCTGACTTCCCTTACCAGGTCAGAGGAGGGGCATTTCTAGACGTGGGGACAATTCAATTCTCCTTTCCCTCAGTTCTTAAGCTGTAGGAAAATAAGGTAGTGTCTCGATGGGCAAAATTCGCAAGCAAATCCAGGTAGATAACTTCCTAGGTAGAACTGGAAGTTGCAGAGGAGACCCAGCCCGTGTATTTAAGAAAACCCCTTTCTTCAGTCCCCGGCGCATTTGAAGTTAGGTACTACCTCATGTAAGCTTGGTAAGGTACCTAAGATATCGTACCAACCTGTTTGCTGCAGGGAGCACGACTCAGGATACGTTAGCGTTTCTGGCAAGATTGCGGCCACATTATTCTATTCTCTGGATGCTCACCTCACCTTTGCAAGCCACGAAGCGACTTGATGGACCGATCTCGCCGCTGGAATCTTTCTGTTCCAGCACCTTCAACACTCTTAATTATCCCAGCTACATTTTGTCCTTTCGACGTCTGGTTGCCTGTTATTCCCTCTAAATCCCCATGGGAGACGGGTTTTAATTCCAGGCCCGGGTGGCCGCTCAATCATGTTTTCAGATATTCCCGACATTGATCGGCCCCAGGAGAATTGGCAACCATGTCTGTGCACACTATATCTGAGAAACAAACGATATGATGAGGGTCGTAAACCGAAAATGGAAGACCAAACTCCCTCGCTCATGGGCTCCGTGCCCATGTAGCCGTGCCCATACTGACGCTTGAGCCATTAATCATAACTAACCCGTGCCTGGATCGTCTGGATGTTTCTCATCGCACGGTAATGCACGGAACGCGGTATGTCATCTACAGGGATGCCCCGAGATCGAAAAAGCAAAGACCTGCCTTATATCGGTGTGCCTAGTTGTAGCCGCTGCGTTCTGGTCTTTGAATTGAAAGGAAAGAACCAAGAGCTTCAAGCCTCACCCAAAGTGTTTTGCACACGATTGAAGATCTTGGGAATACCACAGGTTCAATCACGATCGATCTCAAGTGCTTTGTCGGTTCTTAAAAAGTCAGCACGTGGCCAAGGTCAGCACTTCTGGTTGCTCTAACACCGCGCTACCAACACGGGCTCTAGGGGCTCCATCAAGATACTCAAGATACTACCCCTAACTATTGTTTGATCTAGGACTCTGTACCCCGTAGTCTGTTGTGGTATCTCCCTGATGGACAGACTGGCAGAGTCCGTCGCCCAATTTACACGCGGCGCCGGCCCATCCCGCCACAATTTCTCAATCTTTTATGACCAAGGTAGCATCAAGGCATTTGTATGTACATATGTAGCACTGTATGTCGTAAGGTAAACCAAAGCATCCTCAGCACGGAATATTTCCGACAGTAGACTGGCGTTTATGTCCACTACTCAGCCTCAATGTTTGAAGATCAACAATGTAGTAAAAGCCATTAACATAGGTAGAAATAATATAGCCTTCACTCTCTGATAGTGCTGACTGTTCCTGCGGGCTGAGAGTCAGGTTGCATAGTACAATACCAGGCAAGCAGGCACAGAGTAGTAAACACAATTAACGTCCCCCACCCAAAG
>JAAQPG010000977.1:0-10443 GCA_013186905.1 Fusarium udum | reverse complement strand
AAAGGTTTTATTAATTAAGTTACTTAAGCTAGAAAAGTTAAAGTGTTAATACTTTTGCTAAGGTAAGTTATATCTAGGTAACTGGAAGCTTTAATTATTAAGAGAATACAGGCTGATTAAGTTTATAAGATTAATACATGATAATTTTAAACATGATGGTTGTGCTGTAACATGAGGCGCCGGGATCCGTGGAGGTTGAGGTCGTGCTTGTCGATGATGCTAAGCTTGAGGTCGACGTTGAGGTGCTGGTTGTTGATGAAACGGAGCTTTCTTCTGTAGTTGATGCCTCTATCGTCGATGCAGTTGTTCCGAGCGTGGTACTTTCAGTCTCAGCTGTCGTAGAAGCTTCATCTTCAGTGGTAGACACCACTGAGGTATCTTTGGTTGCCGTACTCGTAGCGTCTGCCGAATTACCGGTATCCGCCGAACTACTGTCTTGACGCTGGATCAATCGATGAAAATCCAACTTCACGAGTCCATCGTCTTGTGGTTTTGCATGCCACATTGGCTCCAAAGAGGACGAAGAAGTGCCGTCTGGAGAAGCGGGTTCCTTAATGAGGCGATTCTCGGATCGTTCGACCCGGATACCATGTGCTTGCGCGATGGTGCTTGAGCCTAGGGCCAAGATAAAGGACAAGAGAAGCATAGTGGGAATTAAGTGTCTGTATCGCGGTGGTGTTGTTGAACTGTTCTTCAAGCATTCTCGCAGATCATGCTTCGCTCCATATCTTATAGTCAATCATGACACTGGCTCACATGCAACCCTTTCATCTTTATCTAAGTATAGTACCCGCTTGAGGCTCATCCTTCGTTTTTCGTAGGTTTCTATTGTAAGCTTAAACTACCTTTACGCGTCCTATTATAAGAACGTGCTGCGCATTCCCTAGCGCGCCTTGACGCGGCGGCAATTGCGTCAACTGCTTCCGCGCCGCTTAGTAACTTGATGTCCAGGGGGATCAGCCGGAGCAGAAAAGGATGAGGAAATTAGAATAGGACACTAAAGATAACAGCTCACATTGTTTATTAATTTTACGCCAAGTTTAGCTTTGTGTTTTTGTCAAGTAAGATTAACATGCTGGGTTTTCTGGTACTTCCACGAGGATCTCGGGTCGGAATGTGGGCGGTTGTCAAACACCATCCGGGATGCAACTATTTTTACGGCTACGGCCCGTCTGCCGTGCGTCATCAGGGCATGAAGAGAGGCGCAGTTGAAGAATCTAGGACAGAACGGAACAAAAAAAAGGTCTCGAATGGAACTCGTGTTGCTATTTTTCGCATTCTAGGGCTGAACACGATTTAACAAGCCGGAGCTTGAACACCGCAGAGAGTTGCGAACTTGTGTCATAGTTATAGCCGTATATCCGGCACAGAAAGACTCCACAGAAGAAACTTTATGGAACAACAAGGATTTCGCATCGCTACGTAAGCTGAGGCAGTGATGTGGAAAGGGGGAACGAGTTGATAAGTCTGTCTAAAAGATATACCGCGAGGTCACCAAATTAAGTGGCGCTTTCAAGCAGGCAAATCGAAAGTTGAGATCTTGTTTACCACAGAAATCACTGCAGTACCAATTGAAAAATCATGAGCTTCTAGCTATAGTACTATAGAGTACAAAATACAAATTTATTGCATGTTATAAGGTAGAAGTTATAACTTTATTCTGGTAGATGTTGAGTTAGAAACTCGGATTGCCTCTTTGGGATGCATAAGCGGTATTCCCAATTGGAGCATAATGTCACCCCGCACCAAGACTTCAGCTGTGACTCGCTCCATTTCCAACCTTCACGCCGGATCGTCTCCGATGGATCCATTGTCTATCGCGTCAGGCGCCGCCGGCCTCGCTATCAGCTGCGCGACAATACTTAAGACGCTATACACCTGGATAGAAGATACTGTCGAGGTCGACGAGAATGTCTCCAACTTGTTGGAGGAGGTCTCGATTCTGTCGCGAGTCCTAGACTCCATCAGCAATGCCTCAGGTCGGGTCCCGCAAGCTGTTGTGGCCGAGATCGATCCTGGCAATGCCCTCTGGGGTAGTATTAGTGCTACCCTCGGTGATATCAAGAACACATTCAACAAGCTCAACCAGCTGATGACCGAGCTTGAGAAAACAAACCGCTTTAACCGAGGGTTCTTGCGCAAGCCAACCAAGCAAATCAAGTTTAGCCTGAGGTCCAAAGATATCACTATTTATAAGGACAGAATCAAGTCATACAACACTGCAATGACTAGTGCTTTTCAGATGATCAACGTGTAGGTCATGGTGATCGGGGTATGGGGTGATTACTAACGTAGATAGCTGCCTCCTAATTCACAGCAACTCCTCTCAGGACTCTGTGTTCAAGGTTCTCTCTGGGCTCCAATCCCAGCTGAGGCATGTCGAGGTTGCTCTACACACAAGTAGCTCCGCAAGCCCTGGCCCTTCTAGTGGACGCGAAGAGGACGATCGCGCCACCCAAAATCTTCAACAGTTTGTTCAGGTGGCAAAGAACTTCCACTCAAGCGCCAGCACCATTCTGAGAGAAGGCCCTAGGTCCACTGTCTGGGGAGGAAGTATTATGGGCGATCCTTTGACAGAAGCACAAACATCAATGATCGAGGGATGGATACCTCCGCCAGTCAATGAAAAGCCACGTTCTCCTGTCGACGCCGACTCAGACAGTGAGACTGAGTTTGCTAGAAGGATCGAAGAACTAGCGATCAAGAATGAGGCGGACGGGGATCACGCAAAGGCAGAACAATTCTACAGAGGTGCCATCGAGCATGGCGAATCGAGTTCCAGACCTGGGAGCGACATCACTGCTATGAAGATACGACTAGCATATGCATGCATGCGGCAAGAAAAGTGGACAGAGGCAGACGAAATCGTGTCTCCAATCGCCTTTGAGAGAAAGACAAACGATATACTCGTGTATGACGGAATGCACGCCTTGGCCCTTGCCTATCTGGATGACTCCAAGCTTGGGGAAGCTGAAAAGTGTTGTAAACGTGCTCTTTGGGGCAAGAGAAAGGTTCTCGGTAAGGATCATCGGAGATGCTGGGAGACTCTGAGTCTGCTTGTGCGCATCTGCATAGCGAGAAACAAGACGATGGAAGCAGAGGTCCATCAAAGCTTTATCCCCAACCACGCGACTATTGCGACTGATCAAGGAGCCTTGGCTTATCTGAACCGTTCGGTGGGGAGCTTGGGCAGATCAAGTAACGAGAGTAACGCGGTCTCACAACTTCAACAGCCATTGGCTTTTCAGCAAGAGTATCCGCCGAGCCAACTATACGCTACGCCAGCTTCTGGCCCAGTCCCATCTACAGGTAGATTCCAGTACCCCAAAACCTTCGGATCTCAGTACACAAGTCCATCTAGTCATCAAGACATGGTTCAATATCCCATACAGCATAGGCAAACAAGGCCAAACGGAGAGTCATCTTCAAACCATAACATCTCTCGAAAGGCCGTCGGACACCCAGACCCGACCCTATCAACAATGCATCGCCCCGAAAGTATGGGGTCATCCTCTCAACAGCAACAACTAGAGCATCCGAGGAGAAGCACCAATCTATGGTATGGCCACAATAATGACATGTCTGGATTTAGGTTGGCTTCGCCGCCACCACCACCTCTCCATCCAACAGGAGCATATCCACAGCCCACGCAAGGTGCGAATAATTACCAATACCAAGGATATCAATCCCCTCCACCACTGGCGCCCTATAACATGGCACCTGTGCCCACGCCCGAGCCCCAATGTCAGATATTTGTGTCAATCGACTTCATGAACATAGAAGGTGCCAGCACCAGTGTTGCATACGTAGTCCATGACCTTAAGAACCCGATATCAGAGCTGCTCAGAGAGTGGCCTGGTACTGGCTCTTACAGTAAATCATCGGCAAGTTGCCCACTAGAAGCTCACTGAATGGTCTCTAATTTCTTAGGTTCCAAGTGTCATTTACTACGATCTGTACCAGAAGGTAGTTGGCTGGGGCCATGACGTTGCTAGCGCCCTTGGGCCGGATGGACATCCGAAGCCAGGCGTCCAGAAGGTCACAGGTCTGCCTTTGCTCTTGGTCCACACGAAAGAAGAGTCAATTCCGCTTCCTGGTGTTCCTCCGGGCCTCAGCGCTGTAGATGTCTCAGCCGATTTCCTCTATGAGGTCAGGCGTGCCCTCCGTACCCAATTACAGCTATGTCTAGGAGACAGATTTTTGGAGAACGAGCAGAGGATCCATTGGATTCTCACATCGTCAGTGATCTGGGCAGATAAGGACAAAACTTTATGGAAACGTGTTCTCCAAAGAGCTGGATATCTTAGAGACGAGCATGATACACGCTTGACATTCATCAACGAAGCAGAGGCATCATTACGCCATACGATACTAAGATATTCCCTCAGCGAAGAACCGAAAGATCCATTTATCTTTGCTTACTTTGGGAAAAACATAGTACACATGTCTTCCTGTGTGCTTCTGCAAGAACCGCCTTTTTTCGCTTCTTGGTTTATGTTGAGTAAGAAGCTAGGGTGAGTTGAGTTTCTCTTCCCTCTTTGCTATACTGTCTAAGCGCTCCCAGGCCTGCTCTAATAGCAGAAAATTTTGCCGAAATAGTGCGTTCTAGAGTCCGCCGCATGCGACTTCCAGATGGCTCCAGAATAGCCAACAGAGTCTACACAAAGTGTGTCAGTGATTTCGAGGAACGCATCATGCCAGATTTCAGAAACAACAGGCAAGAGTGGGAAATCGATGTTGGACTTGAAACAGAATTTCCTGAGGCAGGGATCAAGGATGGTTATATGACTTACACAAATGATGAAATCCTGTTTTGTTTCCAGCCCGTCATGGATGGCATCACGGCTATGATGTCTCACATAATACGCGATACTCTTGTCAAATCTAACAGTCTTATTGAGGTATGTTTGAGTATTCGTTTCCTGTTTACATGCTGATTTTCAATAGGGGATTATACTTGGAGGAGAATTCTGTACATCGGAGTACTTGTTACGGGAGATCAAGTTGAAACTACCTGAAGACCTCCGTCGCAAGGTATATCCGCCTATGGAGCCTGCAACACAAGTTGTGACAGGCGCAGCCCATTTGGAATTGTCTCGTTACTTGACTAGAGGTCATCAATATGTTCAATCATGACAAATAGACACGCCTCGCACATATGCAATATATCTGAGATTATTAGAGAAGCGAGATATGGATTGCCTCACTCTCTGGCTATATTTGAAGGATCTAGGCGCCTAGCTTTATCATGACCTCCTTCTCAAACCACTCAGGAAAATCTATAACTTTCTTTCCCTTCCTTGCCTCTTCAGCAGCGAATACCATGCTATGACTCATAATAACATCCCTCAAATTGCACTTGATGTACTCTCGCTGAGCCGTCGACACCTTCTCACCATGGTTCTTTACCCGGTCAACAGCCAGCACGAACTGCCTCGTCAGCCCTTCGTCTCCATCACCATGGCCACCCCCCTCAGGAATGTGTGGGTAGTGAACCGTCTTCTTGCACGTCCTGAAGTCTGTAACTGTAATTGAGGAACTGTCGGCGTACATCTCTCCGTGGACACCGTAGATGTGCGTGAACCGGGTACAGATCTTTTCTGTGAACGCAACCATGTGCAATGTAGCTGTCTTGCTACCTCTGCCACTAAGAGCCTGCAAAGGTGTTTCGCCCGGGGCTGCGATCGGGTCGGCGTCCCAAGAAAGTGTTACAACTTGGTTGTCGCAGACATCGTTGTCACATTCGTACACACAACGTCCAAAGGTATTTCTCTTGCTGACCTCATCTGCTGGGGTATCGTCTGAGTAATCTTCCGTAAGTTTTGAGAGAACAGCCTTCTTAGCTGCTTCTGACCCAACATGTGGAATACAGTCTTCAATTTCGGGTGCGACGACGGTGCAAAAGTGCTCTTGTTGCTGACTCTTGAGATCAGCTCCAGTATAGATTCGCTTGGCCGAAAACTGGCACGATGGCTCATAGGCACATGATAAGCAATTGGTGGCATTCCCTGCTTCAATGGGCTTTCTCTCCTTTCTGAAATATTGGAGGGATCCAGAAGAGCTTATGTCTTTGGGGACATGGGCTGGCTTGTTGGAGCCGGGAGGCGGGGCCGCCAAAATCCAGTAGAGGATGTCTATGTCGTGGCACGACTTGGCAAGGAGTGATGGAGCTGCCGCCTTTTCATTACGCCAGTTCCCTCTAGCACGGTGTTAGTCTTTATCGTTTGTGCAAACCCATCAGTCAAACTTACCTGACGTAACTGTGTGTAAAGTGATACCAGCCCACTGGCTCTGTGTGGTTGACAGCCATGATGTCTCCGATAACCTTGTCCTCAAGTAGAAGTTTCCTCATCATCATGTTGTGAGGGCTGTAACGAAGGACATGACCGATAGCAAACAGTCTTTCTGAGGATCCGGAGGGATCAGGCGAAAGGCTCTTATAGATAGCCATACAATCCTCAAGATTGGGCGCCAGAGGCTTCTCACACATGATGTGTAATTTCAGCGGTGCAAGGCCAAGGACAACATCCTTATGCAGGCCATCTTGGACGCAAATGAAGACTGCATCGACACCCTCAGGAACACCTGTAGTTCTAGAAGCGACTGCCTGCCGCCGACTAAGCTCCCACTGAACGAACTCTGGCCAGTCGCGGAACTCCTCCCCGGGGGTTGGCTCCCGTGTGCCCCAGATGTATTTGCGACCGAGATGCCGTCTCTTGAGTGCGATAGGCTCCACGACACCCACGATAACGCCATTACTTGAATTCTTAATAGCCTCAGCATAGGCCTTGCCACGGTTCCCAGCGCCGATGATTAGTAGACGTGGAGGCGAGGTAGAAAAGTCTGGACGTTCTGGTGGTGGGAGGCGAGTGATGCCATCGGCAGACTCATCCTGTTCGGCATGGGGTGCCATGGTGGACTAGTAGATAGATACCAAGAAAGTCTGGATTGTAGATAATGGCTTTGGGACTAATTGCAGGCTATCTTCAATCGTGTTAAGATGCTTCGTTAGCAAGGGTTCCTTATTAATACGTAACTACGGATATTCGGCTCTGCTAGCTTATTACATTGCAGTACCTGACAGCCACGCATTCACCAGATAATAACTTCCCCGCATTAATGATTTGCAGATATGGAGAATGCAACGTTTGAGAAACTAAGTAGGGCCCAATTAGCTCTTATCAATTGGCAAGCGATCGACCTCGAGTCGGTGAGCAGATAAACCGGCGAACCGGCAAACATCGGGAAAAGACCGGTGGCTAGCTCGTTTCAGTCGAGATCACCATCAATATCAATTCAGGGTAGCTAACACTATACTATTGATACTAATGGTTTCTCGGGCTTATCCCCGATAATAAGATTCCTTGGGCTCTTCGAAGTATTGGTTCATGATGTTGCCCGACTTGTTGTAGCCACATTTGACATAGAACGGCTCATTTTCCGGACTGGTCCCCAGAGTCGTCTTGTAGCACCCGACATTCTTAGCAATAGACGACAAGCTGGCCAGTAGCTTTAGACCAAGGCCTTTGCCTTGGAAATCTTTCCTGATCGCGATTTCCTCGATATGTCCAATTAATCCAAGATTGTGAATACTGTCGAAACGAGGTTAGTATCAAGAAAGTGCAGACATCTTCTTCACCAATTAGAAAACTGACAACTTTCTCTCTACGATAAGAGCACCAGTTCCGACAACTCGGTTCTCATGCTCAATGACCACGTGGTAATGCACCCCTTGGCCCTGTGTCTTCATCCAATCGAACCTCTCCTTGAAGCGATCCTGGGACACGTCCCCTACGTCAGACAAGACCCTGAGGCAGTGGAGGAATCCCTTTGCATAATCCCCTCGTTCCAAAGGTCGGATAGTGTAACCTTTAGGGAATGATGTCACAACATCGTTTCCAATCAGGTCTGGCGAGAATAGAGGACCGGAAAGAGAGCCGGTTGCAACCATCTTATGTCGTACCTGGTGGCTGTAGTGTAGGAGGGGTCGATTGAGTGAGCTAGGTTGCCTTATTCTCTCGTCTAGTGTCGCGATAGGGAGTATCAATGAGCACGAAGGAGTCTTGCGTATTTATGGATGATATCTCAAGGAAGCCCAACTAACCCGGTTCAGGCACAATACCCGGCAAACGGCCGGTGCGAATGCCGGCAAACCCTGTCCGATATCTTTCCCCGCATTTTAGTACGATCCTTCTCTACGCAGCCATTGACTACTTATCGTAAGGAGCCAAGAAACGTTGCATTGGCGTGTTACATTTTATCGATAGGGAAATGAGATGCTATCTCGTGCAGACGTATGTCTGCGGGGTGCTACCGGTATCAATATTCCTAGGTTGTTCCCCGTAGAACCGTTGATAAGGCTAGACAAGCTAGATATCTTATGGTGTACTAATCTGCGATAGATACTTAAACACCGTTTCTCGCCGTTATAGGCGGACCACTTCTTCCTGCAGCTGTCAGACCCCCTCACCATCCCCATTATATTACATCCTTGAAAATGGCAACCCTAGACAAAAAAGCCAATAGAGATAACCATGACGTGGCAGACCTGAAGAGATCTGAGCTCCTTGAGATCGATGCCACACGCGACCTCACCGTCGAAGAGCACAACCTTGGCTTTCGTGAGGCCGTTCGCCAGTATCCATGGGCCGTCTTCTGGGCTCTCTTCTTCGGCATTGCCGTTATAATGGCTGGCTTTGATGCCCAGATCATCACATCTTTCTATGCCCTACCCGCATTCCAAACAAAATATGGTGAGCGGGTTCATGGCGGCGACGGCTATGAAATATCTGCGCCGTGGCAGACAGCTCTAGGAATGGGCAATCCGATTGGCCAGGTTCTTGGAGCATTGGCTAGTGGTTATCCCCTCGAGATGTTTGGTCGAAAGAAGACATTGGCTATCTGCTGCGTCTGGTCCATTGCCTTGGTCTTTGTGCAGTTCTTCTCCACAAGCATTGGCATGCTCTGTGCTGGCGAGATTCTTGGCGGCTTGGCTTATGGATTCTACGTCGTTATTGCACCAACATATGCCTCAGAAGTGTGCCCACTGGCTCTGAGAGGTTTCCTCACCACATCGATAAACATGGCGTTTGTGATTGGTCAATTCATTGCCCAAGGTTGCGCGGCTGGTGTAGAGACCCGTATGGACGAGTGGGCGTACAAGATCCCTTTTGCGATCCAATGGGTCTGGCCAACGATTCTTCTCGCTGGCCTACCCTTCGCCCCTGAAAGTCCTTACTGGCTGGTTCGCAAAGGCCGACGTGAGGCAGCACATGCCGCGCTCGTGGGACTATCCTCATCCACTAACAGGCCCGATATCGATAAGGCTCTTGTGGGAATCGAACAGACAGATCTTCTGGAGCAAGAAATCGAGTCGTCAACGTCGTGGTTGGAGTGCTTCAAGAGTGCGAATTTGGTTCGCACCGAGATCTCAGTTATGGTCTACCTAATCCAGGTCATTGGTGGCAATCCGCTTATTGGATACGCAACATACTTCTTCCAAAAGGCTGGCCTGAATCCCTCTGACGCTTTCAACAGTACGTGCCTCGAACGCCGAAAACAACAGAAATGCTGACTTAGTCTTCTAGTGGGTGTCGGTAACACCGCTCTGGGCTTTACTGGTACGGTCTTCTCGTGGTTCCTCCTGAACTGGGTACGTGTCATTGCCAGTCTCAATACTAATCTTTCAACGCATCAGCTCACGGAATATAGTTCAAGCTTGGTCGACGCACGATCTATAATGCGGGTATGATGGTCATGACGACTCTACTATTCATCATCGGCTTCCTTAGCATCTCAAGCACCACTGGTGCTATATGGGCTACTGCCACGCTTATGGATATCTGGACATTCGTGTATCAAATGACCGTCGGCCCCATTTGTTTTGTTATCATTTCCGAGATCTCAGCCACCCGTCTTAGAGAAAAGACCATTGCTGTGGCTACAGCAGTGCAGGCTGCCGCCTCTGTTGTGTTCACAATCGTTATGCCTTTAATGCTCAACACTGATGAGGCCAATTGGGGTAGTAAGACGGCTTTCCTTTTTGGTGGAATTAGTCTTGTATGTCTTGTCTGGTGCTATTTCCGCCTTCCTGAGAGTCAAGGTCGTACATTTGAGGAGTTGGACATCCTTTTCCAGAGGCGCGTTCCTGCGAGACAGTTCAAGAAGTTCGATCTACTTAACGGAGTGGAAGATGTTGTGAGTAGGGAGGGATAGAGCGATATATAGTCTAATATTTCTAAATCATATAGCCGTCTTGAACTGTGGCTAAGTTCAACTGTCATCCCGGATTCGCCTCTGCGTCAAACTGCAAATGATTGCAACATTAATGGCACACCGCATAGTTAACTGTACTTATACATGTGTTTAGTAAAATACTAATTCACTATACTGAAGTCTAAAGGTTACTAGGTTCTCTATGCTAGAATAAGCTCTTAGCTATAA
>JAAQPG010000976.1:0-28204 GCA_013186905.1 Fusarium udum | reverse complement strand
ATTAATTTTTTTGCCAACCCTGATGTAAGCTTTGCGCAAAAGACAGATTTGACACGAGCTATGCCTAGCAGGTGTGTCCAACAATAGCAACGTGGCGTATGGGGTCACCGAACTCGCACTCGCTCTGAGTTCAAAGAGCACAGCCCCAATACGTTTTGTGATTGGATGATGGCATGCTGGAGGCTAGAATTAGTCGAAAACATTAGCCTATTTGGCAACTAGCGCTTGTACAAGTCTCTAAACCTTCACCATCTTGTAGTGCCCTAAAGCTTGGGTGGGAACTGTCTGGTAGCTGACAAGAAAGTATCGTGACGCAAGCAGTAAGGAACCCCTCCTTCTACTCTAAAGCGGAAAGGTGCAACTCATCATCTGATCGTTACCTCTCGTTGTGTTGCTGCTAGCAGAGATTGGAATGTCAGCTAAGCTCGTAATAGCTAGTGATTCAATGGTCGAACGCCACAGATACTAACGAGCAGCCCTAAGAACCACGCGAGTTACGTTACTTAACTCCATACTGAATAAGGGATGTTGTATTATCAGATGGGTTATAGATTGGGTGTTCTAGAAGGGCTCTGAGGATGACTACTTGTGCTTTGTTCCATCAATGAAAAATAAACTGTTGCAATCTGGACGCTGAATCACTGGATCCTCGTACTGGCATGTGGCGTTTTCACTTTAGAATAAGCACTGAGGCGTGTGACGTCAACATCAGCTACAGCTTTGGTACCTAATTCTACTGGCTTCGCGTGGATTTCACAAAGCTTCATGTTATTCTGCACTCACCGAGGTCTACTCGCAGAACTAATGTAAATAGGCTACTACTTTGCTTTTTACGCGTCATGTCGCCTGCTGGAGGGACCACCATTCTCGACCCGCATCTGCTTCTGAAAGGCCTAGAAGATCAGCCCTGGTTCGAGAAGAACATTCCCCTGCTGGAAATACCCGATAAGCAGATCCAAGAAGTATACTACTATCGTTGGCAGACATACAAAGAACACCTTGTCTACACTGGAACCGAGTATGGTTACAAGGCCAGTGAGTTCTTAAACCCCGTCAGCTATGGCGCACCTTACGGTGGTATCGTGGCTGCTGCAGGTCATCATATAACCGAAGGTCGGTGGATACGTGATACGAGATACGGTCAGGATATCGCAAAGTATTGGCTCGCTGGACCAGGCCAGTTCCCCAAACCAATGAGAGACGATGTCAACAAAGATACCTCCGACTGGGCGCACGAGTACAGCTTCTGGGCTGCCACTGCACTGTGGAAGCAATACTTGGTCACAGGAGACAAAGATTTTGTTGTTGGACAGCTTGCGAATCTGATGAAGCAGTATCGAGGCTGGGATAACCATTACTCCAGCTCACTAGGCCTGTATTGGCAGGTACCTGTTTGGGATGCGACAGAGTATACGGCTGCTTCGTATGAGTCTAGTGATCCCTATCATGGAGGTGTTGGGTTTCGGCCAACGATTAATTCCTACCAGTATGGAGATGCAATTGCGATAGCAAAAATTGCTGCTTTGGGTGGAGACTCTGATCTCGAGAATGAATATCGAAGCCGTGCAGAGACTCTGCGAATCGCCGTGCAAAAGCATTTATGGGATGACGAGAGCAACTTCTACAAGCACCAAGCCCGTGATGATAACCCCTCCGGCTCCTTGCTGGGTACCAGGGAAATCATGGGTTATCTTCCCTGGACGTTTGAGATGCCGTGCGACGAGTCCCAACTCGCCGCCTTCTCCCAGCTCATCGACCCTCAAGCATTCTTCTCCAAGTTTGGCCCAACTACAGCTGAGCGAAGAAGCAAGTGGTTCATGTATGAAGCAGAGAACTGCTGCAGATGGGACGGTCCTTCGTGGCCGTTTGCAACATCGCAGACTCTAACTGCGGTTGAAAATGTTCTCCATGATTATCCAGCACAGAAATACATCACTCCCGAGGACTACTACGAGATGCTGCATCAGTATACTCGCACACAATATAAAAATGGGGGACCCTACGTGGCTGAAGCTCATCATCCTGATGAAGACAAATGGATGTATGATGGCTACAATCATAGCGAAGATTATAACCACTCGACCTTTATCGATAATGTTTTAGCTGGCCTGATAGGGCTTCGAGCCAAGTCTAGTGATGAAATAGTTGTCAATCCCCTGACTCCTTCATACTGGAACTATTTTGCCGTTGAGAACGTGGCATATCACGGCCATTCTATCACTGTCCTATGGGACAAGACAGGTTCAGTCTACAACCGAGGCCAAGGCTTGAGAGTCTATGTTGATGGTCAGCTGGCTAGGAGTCGAGAAACAATCGGGCCTATAACAGTTGAGGTCGGTCCACCTCTCCCAACGCCGGTTTCCTCCCGAATAAATATAGTAGCAAATAGTCAACGAGACCCTCGACTTCCCCTCGCGTTTGCTTCGTATACTTCTCCGGTCGATGATCCCATGCGAGCCATCAACGGAATGATCTTTCGAACAGGGATTCCACAAAACAGCCGCTGGACCTCATATAACAGCCCAAATCCTAAGGATCACTTTGGAGTTGACTTGCGCAAGGTCGAAGCTGTCGATAATGTGCGACTCTTCTTCTACGATGACTATGACGTTGTACGGATCCCTACCAGTTATGATCTTCAGTACTGGACAGGTGATGCGTGGGTAACAATCCCCGATCAGGTTCGAAGTCCGATGTCCATTAGCTCAAATGCTAAGACCAAGATTAAGTTTCCTTCTATATCGACTTCTCGACTGCGTGTTGAGGCACCTAATGCTGGGTCTGGCGTTGGGTGGGGGTTATCTGAATTTGAGATTTGGACATCAAGGAAGTAGTCTATCAAGCAGCGTGGATTAAATTCAGAGCCATACTTAAACTATTACACTTAAACATGCTACTTTGCTTTTAATTATAATTAAGAAGTACATTTGGTGACTCGATAATGCTCTTTACTACACAGGAGATTGACACAAGGCATGACCTCCTGGTTATGCTTATCTTAGCGCGATTTCCTTATCTGAAAGCCAGCCACCAAATTAATCTCACTTCAGCCCGCTCATCTTCGTCTCTTACTATCTCATTGACACGCTCAGTTCAGTGCAATCGGCTTGTCTTCTTAAAAGGCTCTACTAGGTCTGTGATACGCTGGCTCTAATTGGCGCTTTACATCGGTCAGTAGATTCCCCATGCCAGCCCCCACTAGTGGCTCAGCCGAGCAGTTAGCTTGAGTAAGCCCTTTCTCTGAATCATACTCAATGCACTTGACATGAGCGAAAACTTTGCCGATGGCAATGCCAGTGGCTCAACTTCTCTCAGTATCGCGTTAAGTACTACAGATCTCAAGAGGAAACGCGAGAATAGCACTGCTTCCCTGGCTATACCACCAGAGCCCAGTGTGTCATTCCATGTCGGCAGCGAATTGCGACAGACTCCTCAGTCCTCATTCCTATCATATTTATGGGGCACTGGCCTTGACTCCGATTGCGCATCGTGCGGAAAACCTTTCCTTCCAGACGGGGAGCCTCCAATACGAACCATAGCCGCCGGGAACAGCAACTCACAACCGGCTGTCATTGATATCACCCAGGAGCCAGTATCGCCGTGGAATCTGAGAATATTCAACAGACACCTCTCTTGTATAAAGGCTAAAAGGATCAACTATGTCCCCATTTCTCATGCTTGGCATCCCGCGGTGGCCACTGCGCAGGACCTTCGACTAGAGAGCATCGAAGTTTCCAGGCTGGTCTACCAAATACCATCCAGGACTCTCCTGGCGCTTACAGCCAAGTTTCCTGGTTGCGAAGTCTGGCATGACTACTTGAGCGTTCCACAATGGCGCCCTAAGGTTCAGGAACGGCTGCTTCTCTTAATACCGGAGATATATAATAATGCCGCGAAAACAGTGATCCATCTGGACGACGTTGGGGCAGGCCATCTTTCGGGCCAGGTTAAGGACTCTCCCTACGATAAGTTTATTGTCGACCTTGCGGCCATCATTCGGTCTCGGTGGTTCGACCGCATGTGGGTGACACTGGAGTACATTCAGAGTAATGATGTCCTCATTCTCACGGAGGATTATACGATATGCGATGCTTATGCGAGAGATGTATGCCATCATCTAGACACTGCGCACTCAAAGTGGGTCAAGAAACGAAGCAATTCGATTGTCACGGAGGATATTTGGAAGCAAAACACGACTCTGAAAAGGATGACTTCATGGATAGATATGGAGGCTTGGAAGAATGAGCACGATATGCATCGAACTCTCGGGTGGGCAATAGGAATACTGGGTCATCGGAAGTGTCAGTATACAAGAGACTATTTCTTAGCTCTAGGGAAGATGCTTGACTTTCGACCGGAACAAGATCCTCTTGTTCTCATTGAGAACCGCTTCGAATACTTCTTTTCTCTGGCAATATTTGCGCTACAGCAGGGCGATTACTCTCCGCTATTATTCATCCCGTCGCCAGGTGAAGAAATGGACCCTCGAGCACCGTGGCTGCGTGGATATTCGACGGGAACGTGGAAGCTCTGGGACATGGGCAGATGTCATAGGAAAGCAACCTCTCAGCCAATCATTCTGGACGGCAAGATCCAGCCCAAACTCCAGACGGTTGGTATCATTGAGACCTTTGAGTACTACGACTTTGGAGGGGATCCAGAAGCGGTCGTGGACTATGTTTTATCCAAGGTAGTCCGGGCTAGCGGCCAGGATTCACAAGCTCTATGTGATGCTACGGATCGCATATTCCCTCACAGCGAAGAAAAAGCATTAAGCATGGAACGGAAAGACCCAAGACCCGGAGGTGTCTCTATCCCTCGAGTCAGGCATGATCCAGATAAGGTACGAGGGTTACTAGAAAAGTACGGGCCATTGCTAGACATGAAACCAGGGCAAGCGGTGACTCAGCAGAGATTAGAGATTGCGAAGAAGCTCATCAGGTCCTTGAAGCTGAGCAAGGAAGGCAAGCTCGCACGAGAGTCGCGTCTGGAGCTTGCAGCCGGAGAAGCAGATTGGTTCCTGCGAGAGTACGGAATTCCAATGGAAGGAGTTAGTCAGATCAGATGTAAGATTTGTGGGCGGCGGTCTCTGTTCCGACTGGTTATGTGGGGAGAGCCTACCCCGGACGTGGCTCAGGTTTACAGAATTCCTGGGTTGCTTTATGATGAGAATATCCTGGATGGTATCGGGATGGTGGTGGAGCGCGATAGGATTATTGGGAAAATGATATATGGAACGCCGGCTTGTGGGTGCTCCAAGTCTGAGTTGGTAGAGATAGGCCCAGCAAAGCTTTAGCCAGTATATATCAACATGTAAAGATACACTAGGTCAATAGATTGGCACGATGATAGCAGTGTTATAGTAGACTTTGCTTTGTTCTCGATTTTAAACTTTTAATAATTATTTAAATGCCAGTCTTCTTCTATACAAGCTCCTTTTGTCAGTCAACGATCTACTATAAACTGAATCTAAACGAGCTTGAAATCAAGCTCGACAGAAGGAACTCCCTCAAAATCGGAAGGCATTGTATAAGTGAAGTTCCAAAACTCAAAGTCCCTGATAAGGCTATCCGCACCACCGTAGCCACCAGCAAACGAGAGACTATAAGTCGAATTGATGTTGCCAGAAACCTTTACCTCGAGGCCTTGGATATCAGCCCAGCTTGTGACGGTACGTTTCTTCTCAAAGGTGCCAACAACAAAGGTAAAGACAGAACTAGAGTTGCCGTAAGGATACGATAAACTGAGCTTGCCAGGTTTGACGCGTGATTGGAGAGCCATCTCGGTTGGATATAACTGTGATCTTGTTAGCTTTGGGTTTCTGCGATAAGACCCGGGGCCCATACAGAGATGAATGAGATCTCGTTTCCAGTATTCCACTGGACTACTGCAGGGTTGAAAGACTGCTGAGACTGAGATGGACCACCAATAACAATCTCGTCGTAGGACTCGGCGCCGATAGTAAGATCTTCAGATAACCAGGTAGTAATGTTGCGTGATGCAGTATCGAAGGGAGGATAGTAAGCGCTTCCCGTAAATGTATGCTCGCCTTGGAACTTTGAGAGCTTGCGGAGCGTCTTCTTCGGAATGAGCTTCTGGTGTGTCTTGTCGAGGGCTGCGAAAAGAGGCGCCCAGGCGTAGTCAGCCATGTGCGACATGACCTGAGGCTATTACACTTCGTCAGTAACCTGGCAAGCGCTGCAATGATCAAGGATTGCATACATGGGAAGTCAGAGAGGAGCTCTCTTTTCCAGTCAAAGTCCAGAACCACAAAGCCATCAAGCTGAGATAGCGGTTCATATCATAACCGTAAGCTCGATCCCAGGGACCAGCTATGTTCTTCATACCGGGGTGCCATAGTTGAGAAACAGCATCCCATGTGCTCTTGACCATTCGTGGCCCGTTCTTGGTCATAACTGAGTCTTTGGGCAAATACTTGCTCCATAAGATGAGACCGAAAAGCGAGACGCCGGTATAGGTGCCTGAGTTAAACTCGGAGAGGGTGTTGTGTTTGTTGAAGAGATCGATGATTTCTTGAGCGTACTTCTCGCCGCCAATGGTCATGTTTCTGTCATTGAGGCGACGACCTGTCCAACCAGAAACAAAGGCACGCATAATAGACTGGTATCAACGCGGTTAGAGAACATACAGAACAGGGAACGCCTGACTAAAAATACTTACAGGGTTACTGTAGGAAGGATAGAGGTTGTCCTTAGTCTTGTCGAGGTGACCGAACCGGTACTCATCGCCCTTTGTCGCATTATGCAAAGAGTGCAGAATCAGATTCTGAGTGCTCTTGGTGAGCAAGTGATGAAACTCTTCCATACACATGACCAAAGTCGTACCAACGAAACCGCGCCAGTTGGGGTCCCAGCTACCGTAGATCTTGGCAGGATAAGCTGGACTGCCAACGTAGGGTTCCTCGGGCTCTTGCTGATAGTCCCCGAACCTAAAAGTGTCAGAGTCAAACCAGTTACGCCATTGGCTGCTGGACGTACCATTCATCAGCAGGGACCTTGTACTGCGCATCAATGGTGTTTTTGATGATCTTATCGGCCTCGGCAGCATCAGACCCCTCGTTCCTCGCCAACAGACCAAATGCGTACCACACTGAGCTACGTGTCTCATGGCGTAGAGCTACAGAGGCGCTGAAGTCATACAGGTAGCCTGCCTTCTTGTCGTAGAAGGTATCCATCCATTCCATTGACTCAGTGAAGAGCTGTTGCGCATTCGGCGACATGGACTTCACATAGCTACCGGTTGCATCTCCATGGCTGACTGCGAGAGCTGCAAAGCTGAAGAAGGAGGAGAAACGCATGATTGCAACTTTGTCTCAACCTGTATGAGTGGATAGAGACAGGAAGAGGTGTGAGGGGGCCATGCCATGTTATAAGCCATACTATTATACATAGAAACTAGTTGCGCGAGATATTAACCCCATTCTACCATGAAAGCCGAGTTCGGCATCATGTCATGCGAGAGTCTGCCGATCAACATCTTCAAGTTCAGACCTTCCAATTTCCACGTATCGCAATGATAACCCTAGCTCGGTTCCCCGATGCTAGTACATGAACCATGTGGAGAGGCTGGTTACCCCGCATAGACTACGGCCTTATCTGGTTCACAAGACCGATCTCTTAGTTCAAGATATCATATCTAATCACGGTCTTTTCCGGCGCTTTAGCCGAACCGGTCCGCAGTTGGCCGTTGATTGTGCATCTGTATTATCGCACTTGTATCCGACTTGTCTCCGCGATTGGAGAGATGAGAAATATGGGGTTGCATAGACCCGTTTTGAACAGGGGATTTGCACATCACAATGCTTACACAACATGCGAGCGTTGTGCCGACTACCCGATAAGCTATCGTTCGAGAATTAAGATAAGGCGCTAGGGTATGAATATGCTTATATCTCGCGTGACCCCGAAAGTCATGATGAAACCTTGATATTTGCGATCCTGATATTACAGAGAAGAGAATTGTAGTAAATGGCGACTCTGTTCAACGACAATGGCTGCACCAGATGATCAAGGCATATCCAGCATGAAGCGGAGTCTGGATATTTCGGAGACGAAAGCCGAGATAAACGCCGATGAACTTCGTCTGGCGCAAATGGGTTCGTCAAACAGGATACAACCGCTATTTCGAATGATCGGTCATACTAACTCTTGCAATCAGGTCATACCCAAGAGCTCAATCGACATTTCAGTACCCTGAGTCTGATCGGTTTGGCCTCAACGACAACGATCTCATGGACGGGTTTAGGCCTTGGTCTAATCACCGAGATTGGAGCTGGAGGTCCTGGTGCGGTCATCTACGGCTTCATCCTCGTGACGATCCTGCAATGCTTCCTTGGAGCGTCACTCGCTGAGTTTGTGTCATCTTACCCTACCGAGGGCGGCATGTATCATTGGATTGCAGCTGTCGCGCCAAGAAGAGCAACTGGCATCTTGAGTTTTCTCACTGGTTGGTTCAGTGTTCTCGGCTGTAAGTCATCACAAATAAAGAGAGAGTTTTATCCGCTGACAACTCAGGGATCTTCACCACTGCATCGACAAACATTATCTACGCCCAAATTCTTATGGCATTGATTGCTCTGTATGTAGCTGACCTCGAGATTAAGGCCTGGCAGACCTTCATCGTCTACCAAGGCTTGAACCTACTCACCGCTGGCGTCGTCATGTTTGGGAACAAGATAATCCCAGCTCTGAACAAATTCTCGCTCTTCTACTTACAGATTGGCTGGCTTGTTGTGCTAGTCACCGTCGTCGCTTGCGCCCCAACACACCGTGATCCCGAATTCGTCTTCAGGACTTGGATCAACACGACTGGTTGGAATAACCCCATTTGCTTCATTACGGGATTGGTTAATCCTTTATTTTCTCTTGGTGGTCTTGACGGAGTGACCCATATTACAGAGGAAATGCCAAATGTAAGTTTGGTCACCCGGTAAATATGATGAGTATCAACTAACCGAGATACAGCCCTCAAAGAATGCTCCCCTGGCCATCGCTATTACCTTGAGCATCGCGTTCTGTACTGGCATCACCTACCTGATCAGTCTCATGTTCTCGATTCAGGACTTTGACCAACTCACATCCGGCAACACTGGCATGCCGCTTGCAGAGCTATTCCGCCAGGTCACCCAGAAGACTGGCGGGGCTTTTGGTCTATTGTTCATCCTATTCATTGCTCTCGGTCCTTGCGTGATCAGCTCGCAGCTCAGCACTGGCCGGATCTTCTGGGCCTTCTCCCGCGATGGAGCTATTCCGCTCTCCAGGGTGTAAGTCTACGGCCATACGACTCGAGAAATTCATTACTAACTGAAATACAGCTGGTCCAAGGTCCACCCAAGCCTCAAGATCCCCTTCAATTCACAGCTTGCAGTCACAGCAGTCATTGCTGCTCTGGGTTGTTTGTATCTCGGCTCATCGACTGCCTTCAACTCGCTTCTCGGAACGGCCGTCACCATCAACAACATTTCCTACATGTTCCCCATTCTCACCAACCTACTTACCGGTAGGAAGAACATGCACAAGGGCGTATTCCACATGGGTCCAACGATCGGGCCAATTGTCAACACCGTGACAGTTTGTTGGCTTACGTTTGCCATCATCTTCTTCTCCTTCCCTTACGTTATGCCCGTCGAGGTTGCGAATATGAACTACACTTGTGTCGTCGTGGGCGGCCTGGCAATTTTGATAGGTGCATGGTGGTTAAAAGCTGGTAAGGAATACACTGAAAGGATGATGAAGGCGAAGGAAGAATAAAGTAGATGAACCCTTGGGCTTTTGTTATTAAAGTATAAGGGATTACAAGGAACTGGTAGTAGGCATATAGTTTCCTGCATCAAACTACCACGGAATACGTTACAAGATGAATTTTACACTGTGATAGACAATCCGGTAGTTGTGAAACCTGAAACCTGCTTTAGTGCTTTACTTCTTCTGCATATACTGGCAAGGTATTCTCTAGGAGTCCTGTCTCCCTCGGGATTCCTGCTAATAGATCTCTGTACTCCTGCCCAAGCCCTTCTTCTTTAACAAATGGATAAAGTTGAATCCTATAGCCCGACTCATAGTTCCAAAATGAGTCACGACAGAGCTCTCTGGGCGTAACTGCATTCTCAATTCCCGGCCAATGTCCCTTTGCCTCCAAACTCTGACCTGCCTCTAGATAGTCTTTGATTCCCTCTCAATACATCATAGAGTATGCAATGTGGAGTTCGCTGATGCCGTCAAATAGGCCGTCGCTGCGTGCCAGATGCCACTGCAGGAGCTCTGTTGCAACCTCCATCACCCGCTCCATACTTATGTATTCAGTTCCTGGTAAGGGGTCAGGACTCTCGATTTTCGCTTCCTGCAGTAGTCTACCTTTCAATACTGCGAGCTGAAGTGGAAATATCGAATTATTACCGCGCCTGAATGGTCGACTTGCATCGGCTCCTGCATCGAGCAGCAGCCGAGTGGCGGGATGGTGCACTATGCTTGCCGCCTGCTGATTCATTGTAGAGCCATCCGGATGGTAGGGTTCATCGACAAAGCAAGCGAATCTAGGGTCCATCAGCAGCCGACGGAATTGCTCCAAATAGTGTGTCCGCAGCTGAGGTTTCTTCAACTCCTGGCTACTGGGTGAGGTCCCCACGCCATGTCTAACGGTCATGTAACAGAACCTAGCAAAGCTCCTGTACAAAGCCTCAATATAAACCTGATCAGGCTGTGAATGACTGGCTAGGATATTCAATATATCGCCCACTTGAACTGGACCGACAAGGAGCAGTTGTAGTGGTGTTTGCCCTGTCATAGAGCATCTGGCAAGAAGGTCGGCTCCATATTGGACCAACAGCGACAGCATCTCAGGTAAGGGCCTCCCAAAAAGACACGTTTGGATCGGATTCATGATGGATACCCCACCAATCGTGTATGATTTGTTGACGTTGACTCCTCTCTCGAGTAAGATACGTGCCGCCGTCACATTGCCACGAGCAACGGCCACCCCTAAAAGATTGTAGATCTCGGCCAGGCGGCCATCTTCCAGCTCATCAAGTGTGTAATATTTGGTCAGTCGGGACATAGTGTCGCGGAGAGCCTCCTGGTGGTTGGTGCGCTGGAATGCAGAGACGATTAAAGGGGAACTAAAAGGTTCAGGTCCTCTGTACCGTATGTAGTCTGCCGAACACACATCCAAAGCATAGTTGAACATCAAGAAGTCGGTTAATCTACGCGTGGAAGGCATTATGAGCTGGAGGCGAGATATATCGTCAGCGGTGAAGCCTGCGTCCCATGCATTATTCGTTTATTTTGGCTTACTGTGTCGCTAAAGCTCACGCGAGTAGGGGTACCCAGCACCTTTTCGTCGTCAAGCAGAGTTAGGCGCATGGCAATTTTGCTCCGGATGTCTTCAAGAGCAGTAGAACCGGTGTCATCCAGATTACTTAGCGTGCATGTGTCCATCGTCGCAAGTGAATCTCCCAGAAAGTCTACTAGCTTGGAAGAGGCTGCCCTGAGTCCTTCCAGAACAGCATGAGATGTTCCGGGCCTTACCGAAAGTGCGTCACCTGAGGCGAAAACAGCAAGCTTGAGATCATTGAGTAGCCTCTGAGCTTCGATCCGCCCTTCTTAGGAGAGGAATGGTAAGGCTTCTGTTTTCTCTTATTCATACACCGCTTCACAGACATATGTTCCCATCTTGCTTATGTCTTCTGGGAAGCAACCCGGTCAATAAGCTGTATATCTTCAACAGATGCTGGTGAGTCTCGTATAAGCCACCGAAGTAGGCTCGGTAGCATAGCCCCATCGAGAGGATCGAAGAGACATAGCCGAAGATACATGGAGTTGATAGATTGCGAGATGGTTTGAGGGAGAGGCTCTGTGGCCTGGTCACTATTCGTCCGTCTTGTCAACTAGATAGGTCCCTCTGAAGCATCTCCACCTAGAGAGACCAGGAACGGTTGTCGCTTCAAACCAGCTTCCGCTATTACCATGCGACTCTGGAGGGCGGCAAGCTTTACAAGCCCTTCGTTCGACATTGCAAGCTTCATCTCTCGCATGAGAACATTGGTGAAAGACTGCCATTTTTTCATTCCCGTCGGTGTCCAGTTGTCCTTGTCGGTGGCGGCCAAGAACTCGATCTTGTGAGAGGTGTGAGGTCGCGCAGCTTGTCCCGCATAGCAACAGTCGAGAATAATGGCCACGTCACCCACAGAGAGAAATAGTTGGGGCTGTATGTTGGACCAATCGAGCGTTGGACCGCCGGATATCTTGCTGCAATAGATACACGGTCAGCTAGTGTCTGTTGAATGCAGCCGACTACCTACGCTGCCCAAGTACAAGGACTTCTCGCCTGTGTGTTGCTCACTCCTCCGCCGTGTCCACTGTAGAAGATGATGAGAAGGTCGTCTGCGCCGCCGAAGTTCTTGATGAACTGAGCGACACACACATTGAGGGAAAGTTCGGAATCCTGAGATGGTATTCTGAAAGGCCAAATGGCATAGTTGAAAGTCTGGCTAAACATGTCCTTGACTTCTGCAACTTCCCTGTCAAAGTCGACTCCAAGGTCATGGTCCTTCCATGTAATTATTAGCACATTTACGCTGGCGTATCTCTGTGTCCTGAGAGGTCGGTATTCAGTCAGCTTGTCGCCAATGGTCTGCTGATAAGCATTCAAGCAAGCCATTGTTGAGATGTGCGTTTGGGTTGATATTGAATGGTGTTTGTTCTTGATGTACCTCGTGCCGTAGGTTGGTGAGAATTGATCAGCGGCGATATTTGTTACAGCCTGATTATTTACAGTTTGCATTGGAACTTAATCTTCGTTGTGCCATACAGCCTGATTTATACCCAACATTCTACTTAGGACTAAACGGCACGGAAGATTGTTACTTCCGCAAGCCACATAAGCCGATATTATTCAACTCAAATATAATAAAAGGTAGAAAACCTTGATATGTTTTTATTGAGAAACTACTTTAAAATCACATTTCAATAGATCATAGCTTGCAATACATACATCCTATCCAACTAATGGTAGCACATCCCCATGGCGCTCTGTATTGTCTACCCAGTTACCATGAATCTGGTTCTTAGTCCTGAATGGCAACTGGATAACAGCAACGGGCTTCTCAAAGTGTCTAGTATCCAACACAATTAGGTCACTACGGTTGACGTCTGTTCTCTGAACCATGGCCAACACCCACCCATCTCCCTCTGCAGCACTCTCAGAACGAGGTATAAAGATTGGTTCTTCGGCGGCAGCGTGGGGACCTGGATCAAAAAAGGTACGTCGGCCGCTGCCTTTCTCAAGCATGACATAACCATTGAGACATAGCGGTACAACTGGTAGTGCAGTATTTGGCCGGTGGAGTAGCAAGACTGGCGTGAACATGCGGTCGTACGGACGCGTGAGAAACCTTTCATCCATACGAGCAAACTCGCTTGGAAGATCGAGTATAACTTGAGGATCTTTCACCTTGGTCCCGGTCGGTTGGCTGATATCGATCTCCCATCGAACATAGTCGGCTTTCAGATCTTTCATGTCAGGCTCTCCTGGGGGTTCAAACCAGGGAAGGGTATTGTAGAAGACGCGAGAGCTCTCAAAGTAAAGCTTTCCATCCTCGTCTTCCCAAGACCCAGCGGTATGAATGGCAACAGAGTTTTCCCAGTGATAGATCCGTGACTCGCCCTTGCTCCAACCTGATGGTAGATCGTCAGGTCTTCTTGGTACTACGATGAATGTCGCGGGGCGATCGTAGCTGAATTGCCAGTGTTGACCGCCGCACTCAATCCTATCCAAGTGGGCCTCAAATGGCCACAGGACAAGAATAATGTAATTAGCTGTTATAGCGCAGTCATGGATAAACGCGCACCAAGGCGATTCAATCCACTGCTCGTCTTTGATCCCTCCGGTTTGATCAAGTGAGTAGATTACAACATCCTTTGTAGCCAAGCCCTTTGCTTCATAGCCAAAGCATACCAGCTCATTGGTGAATGGATCGACCTTTGGATGGGCAGAAAAGGTTTTCCCCGGAAAGGCGAAGGGGTCAAACCCTAGGGTTTCGAGTGTATCGGGGTGAATCTCATATGGCTGAGCCACTTCTTTGAGAGCAAGAAGTCGTCCGGCCCAGTAGATGACATTTGTGTTTGCTGTAGATTCAATGGCTGCGCGTACGCAAGGATGGTGCGTAAAGGGATTTCGGTAAAGACCAAAGAGTCTTTTCTTTGCCTGCCTTTCTAGCTTGAGACGCTCCGTTTCGACATATCTGTTCTTCATATCGACGCGGCCATCTTGAATGCGCAGCGCACAAATGTTGCCATCACCCTCAATGGCGGGATTATCGGGCATCAAGGGATATAGGGGATCGATCATCATGCGATAGAAGGTGCCGTTGATCTCCTTGGGTATGTCTCCATAGACTACCATATCAGCTACCTCGCTCTCGAATCGGCCTGGCACGCCATGCTGCGAAAACTCCAAGGCCTGTCTCCATGCCGACGGCAAGCCAAAAAAAGTATTTTCGTTGTTTGTTTGAGTACCTTGCGTCATATTTGAAAGGTTCACGAGATTGAAGAGGTATGTAGAAGCGATTGAAGAGAACTGTCCGATATAGAGAAATTCGATGTTCAATGCGGTGATCTATATGTAGTCAAAACACGTAGAGACTATGGCTGTTGTTTTTCATGTCAAACTATGCAAGTGCCGTACTGAATTGCCGATTAAGTCTCTGTTGCAGTTCATTGTTCACGCATAAGACTGACGCATGTGTGGAACACGCTTACGGTTTTCCCCAGACTGCTAATCAAAATTCGTCATTGGCTCGGCTCTGTCTACGTGGATAGCACTACGGAGCATCCTGCCGGAAGAACATCTGGTACATCGGAAAACTTCAAACTTGAATTCGAATCTTCCGCCTTCCGGAATCTTTGCAAGTGCCCCTTGACAAGACACTCCAGGGCCACCTCTCTTGATCAATATTTTATAGGGGCAAGCCCACGTTGCCGCACTCTTCTATCAGAACCGATCACAATGATGATGGAAATGCTGGAGAATTATGTAAACTACAATGCATCGTGAAGTCTTGCTCTATAGACTACAATACGTCCTGCTTAATGCAGTGTCATCAACTGTGTATCTTATCGCTTGAATGAATTACCATGCAAGTGCAACAGCAACTAGACGCGGTAGTTTGAGTTCTTTCCCCAGATTCTTTCCCCGCATTCTCTTCCGACTCCTGATCCACGACTCACGTTTTCCGATTTCCGGTTGATCACTGTAGGTCTCTCAATTCTCCAGGCATCCTTGATACCGAATATCGATGTCTCGAATAGGAAAATCTGCCTCGGGAGCTATATCGTGTCAGGCATCGCTCCCTCGGCAACAGGCTCATCTTAACCCCAATAGTCGTCGTCAAAGCTTAATCGTCTCAATATCGCGGGGAAGGCCCAATTATCCGACATTAATTACTGAAACTTTATTTCCCCAGACTTCTCGATTATTACCAGCGATTGGGAGGCCAGAGCGTTAGTGGCGTTGCCTCCCTCATTACAACAGAAGGGAGCATTTACTAGCAAGAGACCTACACCTCTTTACCTATATAGGAGCCGCTTTAAGAATAGAATCTGAACAGAATCATCATCCATTCCAATTCATTTTCTTGAATCAAGCTGTGCTGCCATCAAGGCAAGAAGTGAACACAGAATGCGCCAACATGAGAACCCAAGGCATGTCCAACACTAAACCCTGGTATCAAGTTCTGGAAGCAAATTCAGGCTCTAATACAGCTCAGCGGCTTTGAAGAGCCAAAGGTGCCTGGCACCATTGATATGACAGTCACAGGTATGAGCCGATCTTCAGATTTCAACATGTAGAAACTAAAATCAACGGATCTAGACGACAGTCAAACTGCATACGGTCTTTCCTTGACGCCGACTCCGTCTGCCGACCCGAACGATCCGCTCAACGTATGTATCCTCTCTTGTCAAATTACAACGACGATGGATACTCAGAGTAATGACCTTTTCCCATTAGTGGACCCCAAGAAAGAAATACTCGATTCTATTCATCGTCTCGGTGTACTCCTTTATAGCTAACGGTGCATTGATCGGCCCCATCGTCTATGTCAACCTCTTCGCTCAGCAGTTTGGTAAAACGCCTGGTGAGACATCGCAGCTGGTGAATAATCCAAACCTTCTCTTCGGCTTGGGTAAGAGCAATTCACCCAAATTGATAACAATACTAACGTCAGGACTTTGGTCTATTCCTGAGCAGGCTCCCTCGTTTTCGTTCCCATGTACCAAAAGATCGGCCGAAGACCCACGATGCTGATCTCGATCATTATCGTGAGTTCTGTGTCTCGCGACACGGAGAATAATATACCTGATACATGTGATAGTTCTGTGGTGGCCTGCTAGGCTGTGCTCTGTCCAAGTCGTACAATGTCCTGATGGGCTTCCGAATGGTTCACGGTTTTGGCTTATCAGTTTGCGAAGCATTACCAGCGCAAGCTGTGGCTGATGTTTTCTTTTTCCACGAGCGAGGAAAGGCCTTGGGTTGGTATACCTGTCAGTATTACTCTACCTTCTGAGTCATTAGGCCTTATCTCTGAAGTCAACACCACTGACATGTCGGGTCAAAAGTTGCACTTGTGACTGGATCTTTAAGTGCTACCGCTGCTAGCTACATGTTATCGGGTGGATTGTCGTACAACCTGTTCTTCTGGATAGAGTTTGCTCTTGGATGTGTCCTCTTCCTCCTCACTCTCGCATTTTTCGAGGAAACAATGTACCTTGAGGAACGCCAACCTCCTTCACCCTCTAGTCAACGACCAATTGACGCCGATTCCACCAAAGACGAACCCCAAGCCACTTCGGAATGCATGGAATCCCGGCTTGAGGAGTCTGTTACAGTTCCACCAAGGAAAACCTACTCGGAGCAGTGCAGAATCTTCGGAAAGACGGACCCCAATAGCCCGGTATTCATGATGATGGTCAGACACCTTCAACAACGAATTCCATAGACCAAGCACTAACAGAATGCTTCTAGATCCGATCCTTTACTTACCTCATCGTACCCCAGGTGTTCTGGGTCTGCGCTACCTACGGTAAGTACTTCCTCAGAAATAAAGACATATTTAGCTGACTTAGTAAAGGGATGGTTATTGGCCTTGCTGGTCTCGCCTTCACTTCTACTTTCCCAACCATCGTTGCCGCTCCTCCATACTCCTGGCCAATTGTAGGTTAAGTGGATTTCTTATCCCTACCAAGCTTTGGATGAACGGCCTGGTACTAACTATGCAACCAGGATAATACCGGCCTTGTGGCAATATCAGGATCTGTTGGCTATTTGTTAGCAGCAGGACCCTTTAGTACCGTCCCGGATCGAGTCTCCGCTTGGCTTACCCGCAGGAACAATAAGATTCACGAAGCCGAGTACCGCCTTTGGTGTCTGGTGGTTGTCTTTTTTATCTCCCCAGCAGCACTTATTCTATATGGATATGGTGCAGGAAATCAATTGCATTGGTTCGCACTCATTTTTGCGGTGGGGATGTTCCAGTTTGGTATGTGTTATGAAACGGCTTTCGGGCGCAAGCACTAAGATGGATTATATAGGATCTTTCTTCTATCTCACTTACACGCTCGCATACGCAATGGACTCTTATGAGGCCAAGATGCCTGAGACGCTGATTGCGATAAACGTTGGCAAAATGTCTATCTCTTTTGCCTTTGGCTACAAAGTGATCGACTGGGTCCAGGCAGATGGCTATATTAAGATCTTTGCAGGCATCTTCTGTGGCGCACTGACTATTAACAATCTCTTCGTTTTTGTCTTCCTGATCTTCGGGAAATGGTTCCGTCGTTGGCTCAGCACCACTACTCTTTCAAAGATGCACAGGGAGAGTTTGGGTTAAGATGCCGGGGCTATGGAGGTGTCGATGAACAAGATTGGTTGGCGTCAGTAATTTCTCACTTAGTTTTCATCCTTAGGTTTTCTCAGCTACACCAACATGACTATGCTTTGAGCATGTCTAGGATGTGATGATTGTTTAGTTTCTTTGTCTGGAATATTAATAGATGCAAGGCGTGACTCGTGCCTAGAATGTAACCATATTGACAGGGTTCGACCTCGTATCACGACTCTTGGCAAGGAGTTCATTTCTGTTCTGGGAATTTCCACCGTATAAGGGGCTTGAGCGTCATCTACTCTTTGACATATTAAAGCACGATCAGCTGAATTAAAATCTACACAATCATTCCTCTCTTTTATCACACTTCAAGATGCGCTTCTATCCGACATTGGCTTCTGTGGCCTATCTTGCCTCTGGCGTTCGGGCGCATTTGCCCCACTACAGGCATGCGCGAAGCACCAACGCTTTGACCGTGTCTTTGGAGCCTGTATCTGGACAATCGGCTCAGGTCAATGTCCCTATCAAGAACGACGGGCCTACTGATCTGAGTCTCCTCAATATTGGTACAATTCTTGACGAGCGACCTGTCAAGAAGCTGTCTCTGAAAGAGGAAAGCGGCACGTGGTCTTCCGAGCTCAGAAGCCAAGTTGCTAACATAAGGCAGGAAACGAGGTATCTTTCATGGGCATTGAGCTGAGTCTATACTACGATGGACTCAACACCAGCCACTTCGAGACGCTCAAAACTGGGTCCTCCACTTTTCGAATTGTGGACTTGTCTACCATGTACGACTTGAAGGCTGCTACATACTCTGTGTATGCCGAGGGCAGTCTCCCTGCTGCCATAGAGGAATCTAGCAAGCCGGTTCCCGCTTCCTTCAAGTCCGAGCCTCTGTCGATCAAGATCAACAAAGCTTCGTCAGCCGAGGCAAAGCAAAAAGCATCAAAGCGTACCATCCTCCAGGAGGACTCTTGCACTGCCGAGAAGCTTGAACTCACTGCCAATGGTGTAAAGAACTGTGAATCGCTTGCCCGGGCTGCGGCGAAAGATGCATCTGACGTTCACTCCGCGAGGTTCGTCGAGTACTTCAAGTTAAAAGAGACCAAGGCTCGTGAACACGTCACGGGCCGACTTCTTACCGTCGCGGAAGAGTGCTCTACTTCAGACAGTGGTAACACACGAGTCTTTTGCAGTGATGGGATTAGATACTGTGAGAGCGACGGACCCTTAATCGCTTACACGACCTGGGTCAACGGCTATGTCACCATGTGTCCGCTGTTCTACGATACGCTACCCCCTCTTCCGCAAAAGTGCCATAAGCAGGACCACGCCACTACTACAATCCACGAGATGACGCATGCTAGAGCCGTGTATGAGCAGGAAGTTTCAACTCAGGATTATGCTTATGGCTATGAGAACTCTACTGCTTTGGATCCTCTCTCTTGTCTGTACAATGCTGATTCGTATTCTCTTTACGCAAACGGTAAGTTTACTATGCTCAACAGCCCTTTTAGTAAATTAGATGTGCTGACAGTCCTCAAGCGGTTTACTTGGATTGTTAATATTGTCAGGTATGAGATAAGGCAGTCCACCAATAGTGGGAGCTACTTTCTGTCTGCAATAGATCGATTAATGAGCACCAACATATTTAACAGGCTACCTTCTTTATGCAACCAGCGATTGCTCGATAGTGGTCATTCCTCCGTGGTTAACTCAGTCTGAAGTGTGTACAGAAGTCTAACGACTCATTGTCTTATCTAAACATGTGAGGGTGTAACTGCCTCGAGCTTTGCCACTAATATTGTCATAGAGTCACCAAGAATCAACGCGAGCACAGTGAACAGTTTAAGGTGGTTACGATAGCCTGCTATTGAGTGTTATATGTAAAAAGAAAATATGTAACATAGAAGTGTATACGCCCTTATTTATTCCACCCGCGAGATGATTGGTCCCGTAATTTAGTTGACGTGGGCGTTGAAGTTGGTGACAGTGAGCTTGGCATTGCTTCCACTATTGACTGATTAGTATGTGTTTAGTGAGACGAAGCATGGTTGACTTACGTGAAAGGCTCGGTACCGAATTGGAACGCTGTAGTTGCAATGTTAGTGAATTGGTAGGTAATGGAGTACGGAGACACATACTGAGAAGATACTGCTTGCTGGCGGGGTAGTTCTGGCTGTTGGCAAGGTAGTTGAAGAATTGCTTAACATCAGAGTTGAAGTTGTTGACAGGGTTGGCGGCGACAAAGCTGAAGACCTTCATGCTTCCGTTCATGCCCACCCAGAGTTCCCAGCTGCGGCCCTCAATAGTGACGGTGGTCTGCTTAGATCCAATAGGCTGGATGTTGCCATATCGGCCGAGCCTATCCCAAAACGCATTAGTCACTCCCCAATATCCGATGTTAGTCAGGGGCACTCACCAGATCATAAGCTCATAGTCACCGCTGTAGGTGACATGGTTGGGGTCAGCAGCCGTGAAGAGATCATAGGCGACGTTGGCGCGAACGTTGGTGCCGCTATAGGACCAAGCAGCAGCAGACTGCATGTTGCTGATGGAGCTGACGATGCGCTTGGTGCCAATCTGGAGAGCAGAGTTGGGGTACGCCTTGACGTTGTCCTGGCCGCCGGACCACGTCCAGTCAACGTGCCATCCGGCGCCGTTGCTGTTGGACCAGTCGATGTAAGTGCACTGAGAACCAGAGCCTGAACTCTGACCCCAGCGGTTGTTGTTGAACTCGTAGCCGCCGTTGGCGTAGTAGGAGTATTGGTCGCAGAGAGACTGGGCGAGGGCGAAGGGGGCGAAAAGCCCGGCGAGGAAGACAAGAGAGCCCTTCATTGTGAATTTGGTATGATAGAGTAGGTGGTTTGTTATTGGAAGATGGACAATGAGTTGCTATTGATCTGAATCTATGATAAAGGACTTTATTCTCGACATCTTATGGCTTCCTTTATACTCATCTCCCAATGGAGAATTTATTTACATGCTATACCGAATTGAACCACGGAAGTTTCTCCGTGAACATGTCAAGGCCTCAATCTGGAGCTCATTCGTCTCAACTCACAGTAATAGCCAGTTACGATGAAGCTGTCGTACATTCAAAAAACATAGTCGGTCCTTTTCCCAAGTGCAAGGCTCATTTTCTTGCCGACTAACGGAGCTTTTTAAACATGAGCCGACGGAATTCCCACCATCTTGGCCAAAGCTCTGGTATCTTCGCTGGAACCGAGAGACACCGAAGTCAGACGAACCCCTGTCACAGTCACTCTGAAACAAACGCAGGTTACCCGGTGGGTTGAGAATGAATTTGCCCCCACCTCTAAAGTGGTGGTGATAAAACCTCATAACCAGTTAAAACCGTAACCAATATTAACCTATATAAATTACTATAAGGTAATAAAATTACTGCTATGTAGTATATACTATACTACTAATAGCTTAGTGGCTAATTAGTTATTTATATTACCCCTTAATAATTTATATTAGCTAATAAAAAGTTACAGTTTCAACCAGTTATAAGGTTTTATCACCACCTCTTTAGAGGTGGGGAAATTGGAATCTGAACCTACCGGGTAGTATACCATTTGTCATCGCCCTGGTTTTTTGGGTAGCGTTCTCCACTCATCTCGGCAATCCTTGGGTTGCATCCGGAGCTCTGGATAAACTAACATGCTCGTTCAAACTCGTTCATGGAAGTTTTCCCGCGGGAGTGATGCCATGGAAAACAAGCCCCCCTGGCTTATATATGGGACTCGTGCCAGACTTGGTGGTCAACTCCCTAGTCGGCCTATCACGAGGTCTACAGTACTCAACGGAGCTTAGATTCCGTTCTGGAATGGGACAAGTCTAGAGTGTGGGGAAGCGAGAGCAACTTCAGGAACAGGTTTGGGAAACGGTCCAACGGGCCGAGAAAAACGTCAATCATCCTGTAGTTGGACGTCAACCCAACTTTATAATCGGGCCATTTACACCAGGTCACGGTCTATTCTGGCTACGAGTCAGGATACGGGGTTTCTTCATGCCACAGGTAATTTGACCAATCAAAGGGTCAGAATCAGCCCCACATAAGAAAGATACATAAAATTACAGTAGCGCGCCACCTTATTATCAAGTACCTACAGTGACAGGGATTCTGGATAACTAAGGCATTTTAACTAATTACATTATCCCTTGAAAGACGAAGTGGCAGCTTTGATGTACTGAGTCGGAAGGGTTAATCCGGTGGGTTTCTATTAGTTTGTTTTGATGACTAAGTGGCTTTTGCGTGATTTGATTGGATATAGGTATCTTATGATCTTACAGGTATGCTAAAGCTGCCACTTTGTCTTTTAAGGGATGGCTGAATCTTAGCAAAATCTCAGTAATTAAAGGCATCCTTTTTAACCTTAAAAATATATCACTTAATATAAGAAAATAAAGATAAGAGAGGTATTTTTAAAATTAGCTATAACTGAATTAATATACTTGATTTTTTACTAATTTAAAAGATCTTATATAGGTGCTGATTTTCTTAGTTAAAAGTCGGGCTTTTTGCCCCGTGGCTTGAAGATATTACCCCGTGACCTGATCCGTAGCTGTCTATTCTGCTGTTCCTTGTATGATGGGTGATAAGATAGTCGGTATGACGAAAAGACTTATCGTCGAAGCCACGTTTCAAGCCACGGGATGTGGGGGGAGGGGGGTTGCCTGCTCTACCCGGGAGTACTGGTAAGAATTGATTTACTATATATTTAAGAAAACTGCTTCTCTCGTAGCAGTTTATTTCATCTCCGCACTTGCTTGCATCTGGTATGTAGATCGTTGTTGTTAATGCATTCAAAGACTCAATTCTTACAGGCGCGCATAGACTCACAACACGAACTCCGGGAAAACACTGATATCATGATTGGGTTAATACTCAATCGTGTTATACATTTCAAGTATGCTATAGCCATCACGCCGTCTTTAACAATCCTCCCGTTGCAGCCTCGCCCCATCAGGAAAAACTCGTCCGAAAGTGAGGCAGCTTATCGATAAGCCCAACAGGGCATTCAGCTCGGGGCAATCACCCAAACTGTACGGAGTACGCAGTTTGCGATGTCAAGTTTTCTAGAAGAATTTAAGGTAATGCCTCTAATTTTACGCTTGTTTGGCAAAAATTGCAGGCGAAATTTCAGTGCCAGCGTCCAAGAAACAGACCTCCTTAGCAATTGATGGAAAATGATCTACCGGCTAATAATGAAACTTTTGCTGTTTCGAAACATCCCCATGCAAGTCCCAGTGTCTGAGTGTGACAGGGGATGTAGCCCTCGGACCCACAGACTCCGGATCCCTCATTCGACCATTGATGGACATTGTCGGCTGTTTAGAGAAATGGATTCACTACCGGGTGAGCTTGTTTGGAACACGCATGACAATGATCTGTGCAGGATGGCCCGTTTGGGAAAACCCTGGTGAGGAGTCTTCAGGGCTGGCGCGGGTGAAGCTTCGGCAGCTGGAAATCAGGGCAACGTTTAGTTATACGAGAAACAGTATATAATAATCTTCAATTCTTCACTTTGAACAGATTTAATTCTTATCCATCACACAAGGATCTGCTAGACAGAACCAAGCACTTTCTTCTGCTTCTTCTTCTTCCTCTTCTCGACCAGGAATCTCCAAGAACAGGGTCGGTCCTTTCGTTCATGATGAAGTCCCTTTTCACCCTCACCCTCGCCCTATTCGCCTCGGCTGGGCTCGGCGACGCTGCCTCAGCTGGCTGTGGCAAGCAGCCTCCCTCCAGCGGCGTCAAGACCATGCAGGTCAACGGCAAGAACCGCGAGTACACCCTCCAGCTGCCTAACAACTACCAGAACAACAAGCCCCACCGCCTCGTCTTCGGCTACCACTGGCTCAGCGGAAACATGGGCAACGTCGTCCAGGGCGGTTACTACGGTCTTCGCAACTTGGCTGGCGACTCTACCATCTTCATTGCTCCCAACGGTCTCAACGCCGGCTGGGCTAACCAGGGTGGTGAGGATATCACATTCACTGATCAGATGCTTGCTTTTGCCAAGCAGAACCTCTGCATTGATGAGAAGCAAGTTTTCGCTACTGGCTTCAGCTACGGTGGTGCCATGAGCCACAGTGTTGCCTGCTCCCGACCTAGTACGTCATCATCCTCATGAATCCCAACTCATGTATACTAACTCGTCTTAGACGACTTTGCTGCTGTCGCCGTCATCTCTGGTGCTCTCCTCTCCGGCTGCAACGGTGGAAACACTCCCGTCTCTTACCTCCACATCCACGGATCCGCCGACAACGTTCTCAGCATCCAGCAGGGCCGCCAGCTCCGCGACAAGTGGATCGGCACCAACGGTTGCCAGCAGAAGCAGGTCAACGATCCCTCGCCCGGTGCCCAGAACTACGTCAAGACCTCTTACACCTGCAGCCGCAAACCCGTTACCTGGATCGGACATGGCGGTGGCCACGTTGGTGACCCTACTGCCAACGGTCAGAAGTTTGCCCCTGGTGAGACCTGGAGCTTCTTCAACGCCGCTGCTGGCACTAGCGCTAAGCTCCGCTGTTAAATAACCTGAGTGTTCGCAAAACTCGGGGACACCCAATGCTTTGACGATCTTCGAGCTTTGCACTTGAGACGTGGGGAGGGAGATCTTACATTCCTTGTACATTGCAACCTGGTGGAAGTATTATAATATACAAATGGCCAGTCCTACCGAGGGATCCAGCACACCCTTCATTGTACATAGTTAATACCTTGGTGGACTCGGATGACAATACATCATAGTATATACTCGCACAACAGAAGTCCCCATGATGATGTGATGTAAGAACGTGGATATAGAATGTGAAATATGGTGCTCAACGACAAAAGAAACTATGCAATTTGAGGCTTGCTGCCTGTTCCCCCCAGTCCATCCTCAAAGTCCACCATGCTACTTTGAACATTTGCTAAACGCATAGCACTTCCTATCATAAAACACGGAGGCCTGCTTCCCTTTACCTGATGTAACACCAAGACTCTTGAGATTCTTGCCATAGAGTTGACACGTCCTATCCTCCCCATATCCAAAGCTCATACACTGCTTACTCTTCAAGCAGGTCTCAGCACAAGTACTCCCGCTCTTGACAGAAGAGGCCGTCCCAATGATGGACTTGGAGGGGACACGGGCCTTTGCGACATGTCTCTTACAAACTGAACGTGGAGGGGTCTTGGAGGGGTCTTGGAGTTGGCCACAGCTGAGGGACTGCATGCTGCACCAACCTTCTTGGATGTCGTGGATGCTTTGGCCGAGCTGACTTTCTTAGCAGCGGCCTGGGTGGCTTTGGTGTTCTTAGTAGTAGCTGTATTAGCGCTCGAGGTCTTGGTCGGCTTCTTAGTCTTGGTGCTGGTAGGTTTCTTGCTGGTAGTTGATGTCTTGGGCTTCTTGTTCGAGGTAGCCTTCGTATCACTACTACTGGACTTGCTCTGAGCCGTACCCTTCTGCTTAGTGGACTTGGTGTCGGTCTTTTTTCCAGTCTTCTTTTTGGAAGTTGGATCAAAGACAGGCGCCGGTTGTGACCCAACACAATCAGCGAATAGACCACTGCCGCCACAGTCCATTCCAGTTCCAGACATGCCGCCCTCATCATCAGATCCATCATCGCCAGTTCCGTCATTGACATAGCCGATGCAGCCTTCAGCGATAGGATCACTCTCCATGGGATCAATGAGAGGAAACGTGTTTGCGTTGCTACCAAGTGTGATGAAGGCCTCAAGGGTATTTTCGAAATGGATGTTCCAAGCGATGCCGTAGCAATCACCATCAACATCAGTGACAATCTCGCCGTCATCAGTGACTGTCGCACTGACTTCAAAGCTCCCTTCCAGTACAACTGATGGCGTATCGACTACTCCTCCTTTGGCTGTCCATACTCCCGATAAGACATTGAGCTTGACACCGACACTAGCAGGGAGACCCAGAGAAGCTTCCATCTTGAGCTCGCCAGTAGCTTCAGTTCTGTGCGTAAACACCGGGGTGAGACCATTGGAGTGACTATTGCTAGAGTCTAGCAGATCGATCAAGATGTCAATGTTCTCCCACTCAACCGAAGCTCCGATAAGTAGGGTGCCAGTTGCTTCAATAGTCATTCCAGCTTGGACATCGAGACCGATATAAGGCCCGACAATGCATAGAAGTGGAATACCAAAGTTCCAGGGAGAGAACTCCGCGACGGGATATGTCCATTCCTTCTCATACGTGACGAAAGCTTTAAGGCCAAGGTTGAGGCCAGCTTTGAACTGAGCGTTGAACTGGATCTGAGCTTTCTCAATACCGCTGAAGAAACCGGCTTCAATGGTTCCAGTGAGTGAAGCCTTGCCGCCAAATCCACACTCGACGCAATAAAGGATCAGACCGTAGGACAAGTCGCGCTCTGCAAGCGTGGCGTTATCCCAGCGCTTATGATGGCCGTTTGGATCAGCGACTTCGCCCTTTTTATATGAATCGTCCTCTTCTCCGCCTTCTGAGCCCCATTCGATGAACTTCGCGGCATTTGGCCATGGAGCGTCTTCATCTGTACCAAGGATATCTTCGTCGTTGAGATATTGGGACCACTCATAGGACCAAGTGTCGCTCAGGCGCTTTTCAAGTATGTGTGGCTCAAACATCTGTATCATGTTAGCTCGAACTCAGACGAATGGCAACAGCGGTTACAACTTACGGCTCTCTTATCGATAGCCCGCCTGACATTTAATGTTCCGATTTTTCCAAAGTCGAGCTTGAAGCGCTCATATACATCGGCATATTCAGTCGTGGAACCTTTAGCAGTGAACGCTTTCGTGGTATCGTTGAACGTGATGGACTTTGAGAGGAGCAAGTCATTGGCATGATCTTCGCCGCAGCCATCTACGGAGGTGATGAAGATGATCTTCCCAGCGCCCTTCCACTGCGCCTTGGCATAATTATAGGCAGCGGAGTTTGATATCACGCCACTCAACGCGCCCTTGATGCAAGATACGCTCGAGACAAAGACAGAATGGTCAAGAGGGACGACGGGGTATTGAAACGTAAAGTTGGCCTGAGAGAAGATGGCGTTGTCGCGCTTTCGCATGCGTTTCGATCCAGGCTCTGAGTCCGGTGTACCAGCCCAGGCCAGAGTGACCTGCTTATCGAGGGTGAAGACTGAGAAGTCTTTTGGATCAACCTCTGGGGGGATGATGGGTTCTAAAGTTGTGCTGTTATCGCTAGTGCTTTAGCGTTGGCATCATCTCGACGGTTGAGAATTGGAAGGTCATAACTTGGAGCGGCAGACACGCTAAGGATGAAGAAAGGAAACGCAACAAGAGAAGCGAGGCGCTTGGTGAGCATCATGATGAGTATCTAATGGTTGGATGCACGAAGGAGCCAATGCATTGAGGTGAAATTGTAGAGAAAGGGAAATACTACAGGTGACCTGCAGAACAGCCTGAGACCAGGACATGGGAGTCTAATAGCACATCAGGAAGTCAACGTCACTCTTTCACATCGCGGTGACCCCCGTGATCTTGTTGAGACGGCCACACTCTCAGTGGCCAGCATTGTGACTATTCCTAAAGCCCATCACCAGTCCCATAAGCATCCATGAGCCGCCCGAGTAGGGTTTCAAGAACAAGCCACCATTGAACAACCTGATCACTCTACTTTCCTTAGTACATACAAGCTACTATTGAGCAAAGTCTGGACCCCAATATGCATTTTGAATGCAGGGTTTTCTAGCTTCATCGTGCTGCTTTAGCTTTCACGACCCTGATGCGTATCTACTTCTAAATAGGATATCACTTATCGAATTCCAAGCGTTCTCCCGTGTGCAGAAATGCCATGTCTGATCTGAGACTGGTCACTACGAACCGTTGGTATGCATGGCTGAGCTAGCATTGTCCCGGGCAGCCACGTGCGGACCGTGCCTGAGGTAAGGACCTTTGTCGCCGAGTTGAAGTTCGCCTATGAGTGGCTGGGATCGAAAACAACGAATTGGATGCGTCGATGAAGGGTATTTATGCCTACAGGAATAAATCTTCGATGCAATAAATGGTGGCGGTAAACGTGGCACTACTATTTTAGGGTGTCTAGGCGTCGCTTGGGACTGGAGATAAGCTTAAGTACTCCAAGTCTGGTACGCACCCGAAATGAGATGCCATGCTGAACCAGATAAGGAAAAAGCTTGTTTGGAAAAGCCATTGCTTAATTTTGCCAAGTTTGAACACTCATTGAGTCTGGTATGCTTTACAATAATCGGAGAGAGGGCAAGAAGATGCCCGCGACGTGGAAGTCCTATTGAAGGTTATCCTGTAGTAAGGTTAGGGTTTAA
>JAAQPG010000975.1:0-24672 GCA_013186905.1 Fusarium udum | reverse complement strand
GGCTGCTCACAGCGCAACACTTCCAATTGGTTCATGTTTGCAGTCATCACGCTGACAGAAATTCCAAATACTCGGGGCTGAGCCAAGCGAGGCGCAGCCGTTTTCTCCGCGTGGGCCCGCGGCGCCGGGTTTTGGGGTGGATGGGTGATTACGTAGCTCAATTTCGAGGCTGAGAAAATTAATTCAAATCATTTTGAACTGCGGTTTGAATGTGGATCTTGGGCCGACCACTCACAAAGTGTGACGATGTAAGCTTAATTGAGAGGCCGGGGGATATATAAGTTCTAGTCGCCACGCGGTTTAATCATGCTTACCTTATTGTTTGACTGTAGAGTAATTAATATGTCTACGATTCAGGAATCACCATCGCGTAAAACACCAAGTCCGACTTCGAATGTTAGATCGAGAAGATCGCATACAAAGTCTAGACATGGATGCTTGGGCTGCAAACAGCGGAGAAAGAAGGTAATTATCTCCACTCATCATCAATTGATATTGGCTCTGACAGAAATAGTGTGATGAGAAGAGACCTCAATGTTCACGATGTCTCGATAAAGACATCCCATGTGAATACCCTCGTCAGAAATCTCGTGCATTGAGATCACCCACTCAGCAAGATAATTCATGGAGTCAACTCCAATCCCTCACCATCCCAACGCCACACTACGCCCGTTCAACAAGCGCGAGTCTCTCAACATCAGATCTCTCACCCGGTCTATCGCCCTATCTCGCACCAAGTCCCAACTTTACCCTGTTCCCTACCGAAATCCCCCTTCCATCTGTTGATCTCGGCGCCGCAGAGCTTGAACTCTTCAGCTACTACCTCTCCCACACAGCTCGCTCACTAGCCTATGATGAAGATGATCTGTATGCTTTACAAGTTGGACTTCCCAATCTTGCTTTCAGAAGTAAACCCCTCATGAGTTCTATCCTCGCTCTCGCAGCGGTACGAAAATGTCATGATTTGATATCTCAGCCTTTGCAGAGGATTGACAAGAGTCAGGTTAGGCATTTACTTGCTCTTGCGGATGAACATCATAGGGTGTCACTTCGTCAGACTAGAGCTGATATTCCGATTGCTAATCATTACGATCACGTTGTTGCGAATGCACCGCTGATGGTTCTTTACGCAACGGCAAATCATGCTGTGAGAATTAACGTCTCAAAGACACTCGATGAAGGGGAGAGAACTAGTTTGGCACCTGCGCAATTGCACTGGATGACGCTTATTCGAGCGGCACATTTGGCTTACACAGGTCTTTTGCACTCAACCAAAGATTTTGGCTTCTTGGAGGACTTTACAGCTAGTCCGCCTGATATCACATTGAACAGCCAATCGACTAATGGGTTGGTTCCTTTGGGCGAGAACGGACCTACGCCTCAAACCGAGCAACTTCTCATGCCAATCATCGCAGCGACTTCTGGTCCGGCGCTGGAGAAGTTACGAACGAGAGCGCAGGCTTTGGAGTTTGCTGCTCACTTGAAGCCATCTTGGGAGTCACCTGGTGACGATACAGAACTTCAGGCTTGTCTTGTGGCTCTCGAAGCGTTGAACAGTATCGTTAATGAGCTGTTTCACCCAGATCAGATCGCTTATACAGATTCGCAACAACCTGATCTCGAAGCGGGTTGGGCTGCATTGAGTCAGCTCTCAGATGTATCACCCTGGCTTCGAAGTTACATGGCCCGCGTAACATTCTCGACACCACCCAAACCCCTCCGTCGAACGATAATGTGGTTCCTGAACCGAATCCCCAGCGAATTCCTCAGTATCGTCGAGTCTGTTCTCGATAACATCCCTACCAGTCCTGATAGTATTCCCGACGAGGGTATTCAGTGCGAAGGCGATGTCTCTGAGACAACGAGACTTGCTATGGATATCTTCTCTCATTGGCTTGTTTTGGTTATGCTGTTAGATGGTGTTTGGTGGATTGGCGGGATTGGGGTTTGTGAGTTGGGGAGAATAGTGAAGTATACGAGTAGGAAGAATTTCTTTGGGGAGTTTTTGGGGATGGAGACGTGGTGGCCTAGGAGTATGCTTAATATTGCTATGGAGATAGGGAGTCAGTCCTAGGGCAGACATTGCATTTTTATTGGGATCAGGAAAAACGTTTGGATGGTTTTAGGAATAATGGACAATACCATATACATTTCTGTTATATAATATAATTTTTATACCTTCTACGCCACTTTTAACGTGCTTGATCATTCCTTGTCCGCGCCCTTACTGGCTCCATCGGGATATCCTCCACTTCATTAGCCCTATCATCCTAACATCGAGTCAGTTAAAACCCAGCATATTATAATGGTATATGTACCTCTTGTATAGTAATCATATTATCTTGAGACTCCCCTCTCCGTCTTGGTGAATGAGAGCTCGAACGTCTTGCATCGTCTTCAAGCCATGGTCGTGCAGCACCATCTTCTACAGAAGCCTGGCTATAGTTTGCAGCAAACTCATAATGACCATCATCTCTTGATCCCACCGGATGGAGGATAGAGCCCATTTCCGCTCTAGAAGATGACCCAAATCTAGAGCTTTTCCTTTGGAAGTTGGGCGAGGAAAAATCAACCGAAGGATGCTGGTTAACAGATGGCGAGGCATTATCTCGATATTCGAACGTTGTAATCTTTCGCATAGCTGATTCTGAAATTCTGTCCAGGACGCTCTTGAAATCATCCAGGAAAATGACATCAGAAGCACATTTGAAAACCAAAGCGAGCTAAAACCTGTTAGAAGGTGGCTTGATGGAAGAACAAAGAAACTCACCCTCCAGAACGGATTGATTCCCCCTCTTTTCGACACAGCAATCATGAAAATGACATCAGTGATCAAAAAGACGATCGACAAGAACAAAGAGAATAACATGATTCCAAATCGTGGGCTAGTTCGAATAAGCCCCGGAATCGTAAATTCGTAGTTCTCGTTGATGGCTAGAACCAATTTGATCGTCGTGAATACCCACCAGGGGTCTCTAAAGAGTGGTTCGAGAAGTCGTGATGTGTTGAAAATTTTACTACCGAGATGGTTGTGATATTGGAAGTTGGCCCATGTTTCGAGAACCCAGTAGGGTTGGGCGATGAGAAGGGTGATGATGAAGATACGGGCTCCCCATTTTGGGAGGAAGGGACGGATTTTGAGCCATGCGATGAGGTTGTGGATGAAGTATGAGATATATAATAGAGTTGCGGTGCTGCTGAGAACCCTGCTCCAAGTTAGTAACCTAATTCATAGTGGATCAATGCAATACTACCATCCATATTCAGGTTCATCGAAAAAGCAAAAGAACCCATGTCCAAGTGCAAGAAGAAGCTATTCGCGATTAATCGATACTCAATGGACAGAAACAAAGGAAATACTCACCTCACCAAGAATAAGCTTATGCAAAAGCGTATTCTTGCGATAATTGCACAAAACCAATAAAAGCAGAATGATCACAGCCCCAACATTGAAACCCTGACTCCACGCCTCTAACACCTGCTGCGCTCTCGTAGTGACATCAGGATTAGGCGCCATCGCGACAACATTTTGCGAGACTAAAAGCGTTGTAAGAATCTGGGGCCGTCAGCAAACAAAGGGGGGAAGATGGAAAATGCGGCTGATTATAAGGTAAAAAGCGCAACGTCATGATTATCCAACGTAAGGCAAGGGTTGGTTTGCTGTGGTGCCAATGCTTGGCTCGAATCAAAGAGGCGAGAAAGATGCTGCCTGGACATGGGTTGGTTTGTTGGCACCAATCATGTTATGAGATGGTGTGTGGGATTGTCAGACGGGTTTGGGGTTGGGGTAAGTTGTGAGACTAGGGGACGTTGGGCGGGTAAATGAGGCTGAGATGTTGCAAAGTCAATTGAGCAAGGATTATCTAAATGACTGTCCGTATGGAGTAATAAGACTCGTGACCTCGAATCAAGAGATAAAGAATATATTAACAGTCCTGAAGAATCACCAAGTTATACTAAACTTGTCTAATTCTTTGCAAAATTTAGGATAAGTCTCCTAAGTTTAGACTATTTATTCAAGAACCACTGTGATATTCGCTAGACCTATTGTATAATACCAGAAGACATCACAGAGCATACTTGAACAATGGGCTCTTCTCTCCCATGCGAACAAGATCATCATCCGTATATCTCTGTCGGATCTCTTCCTCAGTCATCTTCGCCTTCTTAGCATTGCCTCACTTCAAAAGAGTCTCCAGCAACAGAACTGCAACAACACCAGCCAAACCGAAAGCCAGAGAAGTTCCGTAACCGGTCGGGTAACGGGGAGCTTCACGCGCGAGGTAGATGTAAGAGCCAATGAGGCCGCCGATGTTGCCCACGCAAACGAGAAGACCAATGTTGACGGATCGCTTGGCGGGATCAGGTGTGTTGGCGACGTTCCAGGCGTTGACGCCAGGAAGAATAGGATACATGCTAGTGATTGTTAGTGACCGACTATGAGGATAATGAATGAGGACTTACCCGAAGCAGGCGAGACAGACGGCAAAGTAACAAACAGCAATGTTGTCATCGATGTTGCTAGACTTGACAAACAAGATGATAAAAGCGACAACAAGACAGCATTGAGGTCCCAAGATGAAAGGAGCGCGCCATGAGTACTTATCCGCAAAGATGGCGAACAAATAAGCCGAGATAGCTCCAATAGCATAAGGAGGGATAGTAATCAACTGCGCATCAGAAGAAGTATACCCCATACCTGTCAGAATAGTAGGCATAGTGAACTTCATAGCATAGTTGGGCACCGCATTTGACCAGTTCGCAAAGAACAAGAGCCAAATCTTGTAATCCATAAGAATATCCTTGAATAGACGGAGATTAAAGTGGTCGTTCTCCTTGTAGTCCATTGGGACTGTAGCCCGACGGGCCAGTTGTCGGAGTTCAAGATATCGAATCTCATCGGCGTCGAGCCAGCGTGTGGACAGGGCTGGTGAATCGCAGAGGAGGAAGACGCACATTATGGCGACGATGACGGTGAAGAGACCTTCGATGAGAAAGATCCAGCGCCAGCCTTCAAGACCTGCCATACCGTCCATCTTGGCGATGGAAAAGGCTAGAAGGCCGGAAAAGGCACCGCCTGTTGCAGCTGATGTGTAGAGGATTGCGATTCGAGTTTGGGTTTCGTTGGGGAGGTACCAGTTTGAGATGATGAGGATTGCACCGGGGAGGAAACCGGCCCTATTGAAGTCAGTAAATGATTACAAAATATTGGCGAGATTAAGGGGACTCACTCAAAGATACCGAGTAAGAATCGAATGGCTAGAAGTCCAGCGTAGTTCTGGACCAAGGCAGTGAGAGTCATGACGACACCCCAGCAAAAGACGATGCCGCCCATGTACCAAGATGGTCTCTTAAACTTATGGAGGATCATGTTGGACGGGACTTCGCAGAGGACAAAGGGAATGAAGAAGATGGCGGTGACGATGTTGTACTCGATGCCCTTGAGGTGCAAGTCAACAGTCATGCCTTCAATCTTTGCATTTCCTATACAAGTTAGCCATTGACCTTTCAAAAAACGATATATGAGACTTACCAATGTTGGTCTTGTCCAAGTATGCGATAAGATACAAGAGAACAAGCATAGGAATCAATCGCCACTGATCTGCGTAAGTAAGGAGAAATACTCATTGGACGAAGAACTTACATCGACTTTTTGAATAACAGCCTTCTTCCTCTCCTCAGGAAAGTTATTCAAGAAGTCAGCATCTTCTTGGGATAAACCATTCTGAGCATGCTCATTATGCATAATCCCAGACTTTTCATCACGCGAAAACTCGCGTTCGATATCCTGAGTTTGAGTTGCCATGGCGAGCTGATATCTTCTTGAAAATGTCTGATGAGAAAAAAAAAAGAGAGAAAAGATCAAGGTCCAAGGGGCACCTTTATATCCCAGCTAGGATGTATCAGCTGAGTGGCATTGTGAAGGAGAACAGGGAAATGTGAAGAAATCGTAGTCATGGTCCTAGAGTCTGGGGTTGGATTGTGGAGTTGCAAAGTCCGGGGATGCGGGGATGAGACCATGTAGAAAACTAGCGATGAAGTAACGAATGAGAGTGGTTTCCGGGGTGAGCTAGTAGAATATGGGGTCATGAGTGGAAATTGAGTTTGTCAGGCCGGAGAAGGAATCCGGGCACCCTCGGAAATTCAAATAGCGCCTCTGAAAGTGGTGATGCTTGGGATTAAAGACACCTCGGGATATTCGGATTCTGTCGGGAGGATTGTCGTCAAGTTCGTGAATTCGCCTTCTGAACATGAAGGCCGAGGCGCGAGATGAAGACTTCTTTTTAGATATATAAGAAGACCATAAAGTCAATGGAAGAGATTTAAATCATCACATCAATCCACAATCACAACAACAAGAGCAATCTTGAACATTCATCACTACACTCTCAATCACACTTGGACACTTACAAGTCTCACAACCAATCACAATGTCTTTCGATCTCAAAGGCCTCGTCCCCGCCCCCGTCACCCCCTTCACCAAGGATGGCAAAGTCGACTACGACGCCATCCAGCGTCTGGGTTCTTGGCTCGGCAGCATCGACGGCGTCAAGGGTCTTGTTGTTCTAGGCCACGCCGGAGAAGGAACTTTCCTCACCCAGCAGGAACAGATCGACACCATCAAGGCGTTTGTCAAGTCCGTCGACAACAAGATCCCCATCATTGCTGGTATCACCGGCGAGGGCACTGAAGTCGCTGCCCTAGAGGCCAAGCGTGCTAAAGAGGCTGGTGCTCAAGCTGGTCTCTTGTACCCCTCCCATGGATGGTTGCGCTTTGGGTACCAACCTGGTGCGCCTCAAGATCGCTACAAGGTCGTCTACGAGGTCTCGAAACTGCCTCTGATCTTGTTCCAGTATCCTGATAACACCAAGGCCACCTACAACCTCCAGACTCTCCTCGACATTGCGGCTCAACCTGGTGTCATCGCCATGAAGAACGGCGTTCGCAACATGCGACGCTGGGATACCGAGATCCCTGTCTTCCGCCGTGAGCGTCCTAACGTCCCTGTCCTGACCTGCCACGACGAGTATCTTCTCCACACCGCCTTTGACGTGGACGGCATGCTTGTCGGATACGGTGGTATTGCCCCTGAGCCTCTTCTCGAGCTGATCAAGGCTGGCAAGGCTAAGGACTACGCTAAGGCAAGGGAGATTCACGATCTGCTTCTTCCTGTTACCAAGGCTGTTTATCACCGGGGTTCGCATATGGAGGGTACCGTTGCGCTGAAGCATGCGCTTGTTGCTAGGGGTATCTTGTCACATGCCACTGTGCGATCGCCTCTGCTGCCTCTTCCTGATGGGGCTGAGGAAGAGATCCATGCTGCTATTTCATCGGCGACTCTGAAGAAGGTTGCTTAGATTCGGGGTTGGAATTTGAATGGCGTAGAGCTTGTACTGTAGATTTAGAACAAAAGAATCTCATATCATCTGTTAACAAGTTTTTCATCTGTGATATCTACCTAGAACTGCTAAAGAGACTGAACACTCAGTAATTCATCGCATAAAATCTTTGTTTACGTTCCACAGCATGCCCTCAAGTGTTGATATTGGTTTTACGAGACCTAGCAGTGATGGTGATAGAAATGTTGACATTCAAATATGTGGTATCGGATTTCCAACAGCTCAAAGACCAGCTAAATAACCCAGAATCTACTCAAACATGTTAATTCCGAACTTCAAGTTCCAAACAGATCAACATATCCATGCCAAAAATACAGATCGCCTGATGAACATTCCACAAGTTCACATCTCATCCCGTGGTAGCCCTAGGTTGGCTAGAGCATGGGGTCATCGAAAATCCGGGGCAACTAGCTCACCCATGCTCTATAATATCCGAGCTCCCCGCACTCTCCCCCACCACATCTCGGATTCCTCCTCTTCAACCTCGGAAACCCACCAAAATGACTACCCCAGTAACAACAACGCCATTGTCCGAAGCGTCAACGGCCACAAATCCAGTGAATCGGTCAAAACGTGTTTTGCCTCTATCGCCAGATACAACCCGCGAGTCCGAGAATCGTCGGAAAGCCTCCAAGGTGAGTTATTATGTTCAAAACGGATTTATGTGCTGTTCTTACAGAAAGTAGGTTAGCCGAGCTTGTGATCACTGTAAACTCAAGAAGCTCAAATGTTCTGGAACTCTCCCCTGCGAAGGCTGTGTGAAAAGACGGCTGGACTGTCAATATGACTCGCTTTATCGAAGAGGAAGGCCACCGACGCCGCCTACCGTCGGACCACAGCGAGGATCTATGAGTTCTGCTCCTCCTGATACCAATCCTGAACAGACAAGTTCAAGATCTACTTCACAAGGAGACTCTGGCCTTGAGACTGCAGAGATTGAAGGTCAATTCTTTGATCCAACGTCGAATCTGACTTTTGTGCATCGTGCGTGGAAAAGATTGGCGCAGCAGACGCAGCAAACGGAGTCGAGGCCTGGAGTACTAACAGGTGCGGAAAACTTACAGCCTCTTATGTCTGCTGGCGATAAACCATTTACTACGAGGGGTGATTCGAGCTTGATGTTTGTCAATCAGCCAGAGGCCTTTGAGCTGTTCAACTACTACTTCGAGAACTGCGTCGTCACATACCGTGTACTGAACAGACAATACTGTCAGGTATGGTTTGAAGCTGTCATCAACAATGTTCACAACGGACAGCCGTTGGACACGGGAATTGGTCATGCAAAAGCTGCGATAGTGGTCAATATTCTTGCCATTGCGAGTTTTCGACAACACAGAATCACGGAACAGGCCTCACTTCCGGGTGGCATGTCTATAATGTCACAGCAGAGCGAGCAGTACTTTCTCCAAGCATCTGAGCTCACTGCCCAAGAGACCGGCCTACCTCGACTTGAATCAGCCCAGGCGCGAGTTTTACAGGTTCTTTATCTCTTGCAAACGTCTCGGATGAACCAAGCTTGGTATGTCTTTGGAAATACTGTGCCTATCGTTACGGCCCTTGGTCTGCATCGGAAGTCGACGCAATATCGGAATGGAGGTAGGCAGCCCACCGATTATATCATATCCGAGTGTCGGAAGAGAACGTTCTGGGTTCTCTATACCATCGACAAGTATCTGGCTGTCGTGTTTGGTAGACCGAGATTTTATCACGACAACGATGTCGACCAGGAGCTCCCTGACAGTGTCAACGATGAGGATATGACACCACAAGGACCGTCACCATTGGAGCCTGCCATGGACTGCCATGTTGACTCACTAATCTTTCACGCAAGGTAAGGCGACCCCAACAGGATGCGTCTACCATTACTTATAGCTTATCAGGATCGCAATAATTATCGAAAATGTATCACGGCAAGTGTACTCGCTCAAAAAGAGTTACGCCACCCGAAGAACGTCTCGCAGCTGCACAAGGCTTCATTCAACAACTCCACGAATGGCGTCAAGCTCTTCCTCCACACCTCGGCACTGTTCGTCCTTCAAGCCTGATACCGATATTTTCTCGGCAAGCCACAGCTCTAAAGCTCGCGTACTGCCATGCTGTAATGCATACGACACGCCCATTCCTTCTTGATCACTCAGAAGACTGCAGTCCTGCGTTAAAAGCATGCGTGACGCAGTGTATAAGCGCAGCAAAGCTCGCATTAGAAATAGTTGACGGCATGTTTTCTGAGAAATCAGTCTTATTCCACGCCTTATGGTGGATGCCATACGTAACCTTCTGTGCATTAGCAGTAGTGTACGTATGGGACATTCAACAAAGAAGCAACACAACCGCTGATCCTGACAACGCACTGCTGTTCGACCTCGCAGAGAAATACCAGAACCATCTGGCACGAACTATTGCTGCTGAGTCCGCAAGTCGAAGATACAGCATCATCATTGAGGAACTACGACAAGAAGCGAGACAAGGACCACAGCATGCTACAAGGCCATCACAGACAATTCAGTGTCAGCAGGAGTCACTTATTTCGAGTGAGCATGAGTCGGGTACGAGTATAGATGAGTTGGGTTCCATGTTTGACGATCAGGATGGAACGAGTTCGGGATTACAATCTATCATGAATCCATTGAGTCAGTGGCAGCCGACTGATTGGTTGGATCTTGATTCTTCGGTATGTATTAAATTTGCATGTGTCGACATGGCTTGCGCTAATGATTATGATAGGCTTTCACATTCTTCTCTCAGCTTGAAGACTCAATGCTCTATTAGTAATACACAAGGACATTCCTCAGCTAATGCGATCACATCTTTCTGCACCAAGTCACCAGATTATCAAATAGGATGGCAGTATGCTACGATCCACAGTAAAAACAAACTTGGCTTCTTTCTTTAGGCTCCAAACCCATCCTTGCTTTATGACGAAGACTCTTTGCTCCGGAGGTCTGCTTTATCCATATGCTCCTCGAAGAATTTAAGAACCCGTCGGCAGTCAGCTCTCTGCACCCTCTCAGGCTGCATCATTTCCTCTTTAATAAACACCAGAAACTCCACAATGATACCTGGCCTTATCTCGTGCTCTACCTTCGAGATAAGCTTCTCAATCCACTCACCTCACATGTTAGCTGATTCATCCCAGCAAAACCTCCTATACACATACCTGAGATACGCTTGCCTTCAGTTTGGGAATCTCCACTATACGGAACTCACCAGGGCCCAGCCTATAAGTGTTGCTGTTTACCCGCCGTCCCCGGACATCCGAGGATAAAAGATCTATAGGAACTTCGCACTTGCGGTGATGTTGGAAGAAGTTGCATTCGTAAATATTCCTATCTTCCTCATTATCGCTTATGACAGATACGTCTTGCATTCTTGCACTTCGGTATTCATCAACCGATCCATGGGGGAGAATAGCCCATGTGAGAAATTCTGAAAAGACACAACCCATGGCCCATACATCAACCTTTTTTGACGTAGTATGATTGAAATCATACTCGGGTGGGCGATACGTCTGAGAACCTGCAGAACATCCCGTCATACTCTTCCTGGATCGAGATGCTAGACTGTGGAACTCCATAAGGCCGCAGTCGGCTACCTTGAGGGTTCCAAAGGGGCTGGCTTCTGTTTCTTGGCTGAAGTAAAGAATATTGGATGGCTTGATGTCCAGATGTAGACCATAGTCTTTGCCGAGACCTTCCTCATTCTGATAGTTGGAACCAGTGCGAGTGAAATGGATAGTCTCAAGGGCTCCAACTAGGCCTCTGCACTGGTCTAGTACCCAACTTAAGAACTGGCATGAAGGAAGGCTGGAAGGACCTGTGCGGTTTGGATGTTCTTGAGTCATGAGATCTTCCAAGGTCCCGCCTTCAGCCCATGGGAAGATGAACATAAATCGACGCTCAGTTATCTCAACCGCCGCAACAAGCTCTACAAGGTGCGGCCCACGTCGGATCTTCCGAAAGGCGTTTAGTTCTTGCTGGAAAGCTGCTCTGATATTGTCGATATCTGGACGAAGAGTTTTGAGTGCAAATGTGTTGTGGTGAGTCTAGTATTGCATTCTTAGTTCTCGAGTCACAAAAGATATCAGAGAGAGCTTGACTTACTGAATGGTAGTGGTCTGGATGTATCTTAAGCTTCTCAACAGTAGCATAGCCCCCCGTGTCGATCTTATTGTCCAGAGAAATCCAGGGCATAATGGTCGATTCGTCAAATTGGTAGTGTACTTGACCTTGGTTCTCTGAGCTGCCAAAGTCGAAAACAGGCACATGGACTGACCACTGCTTCTAGAAGAACATCTCAATCACAGTGTAGTCCCCTAGGGAGCTACCAGACAACAGAGGTTCCGTGGTTGTACAGCGACGGGACCATAGCTCTGTATTCTGATCGTTCGAGCGGAGAGGCAAATCAGCATCGAATATACCAGCATTCCAGAATCTGTCTATACAACTGACTTTTTCGATCAGAACTAGTATACAGAAGACCTCTTGAGCAGGCTTCCTGGTGCTGCAAACGTATTCTGCGAATTTAGCGGAATCAGACTTGCTGTAATGCCGGAGAAGTTCTTCATGTACAGTAACTTTGTTACAGATCCTGTTGATAGCGCTCACAGGAAAAAAGGCCCGTCTGCGGCTGTCTTTCTCTGGAAGTTGAGAAGACCTAAGGTCCCTTAGGAGATGGTCCTCAGGCAGTTCACTCATTCTTCAAGGTTGCAGAAAGTCGAAGTTGTATGAGGATGTTGTCGATGCTCTCTCAACAGGCACTCTCCTTGGTTCTGTCTCAGCCATTGAGTTGGTTACGTAGTAATTTCAAGGTTAATTCACAATGGGAAGACAGTTAATGATTCAAGGACAGGTAACTGATGCTCGTATATTCAGTGACCAAAGTGAAGTCTAGGCCGTAAATGAGAGTGATGAACGAACGTCCCGCCAGTGACAAATCGAATCTGGGAACAGTGAAGAACCAACTTTGCTTGACTTGCATTCACTGACTCCAAACTTACACAGGTAATGAAACTGGAATATATTTCTAAGGACTTGGTTTAAATTCCCTTCCGAGGCCCAGTTTATGCAATATCATGAAGCAACTTGTTTTGATGCCGTAAGCCTCCTCTATCGTTCTACGTTCTGTGTGGTGATACAAGCCCTTTAGCCACCAAGTTCTCTGTGCTGGAAAAGGCTCTCAGTCACAAGTCTCAACTGAAAATAACACCTGGCTCACAGCGTCTTATAAATATATATAGATTAGTAGATTAACTGCCTACTTATGTGATTACCTAAAAGAAGTTTTGAAGTCTATTTAATAAGTTTTATTATAGAAAGAGAACTATAGATGTATTTACTGAGGGATAAAAAGGGTGCTTCTATGGCCCAATCGTGGCTGCAAGTCAGCATCACGGCTTCGCAATACCGTGTCTTTGTTCACTGAAAAGCTTTAATTCATGAGCCAAATGTGTTCTTTGCTGTTGATACTTGTGGTTGAGAGTTTAAATTAGCACAGAGACTTTAGCTATCCAACTCTCCATCCTCTATTGACTCTTGAACTGTGTTACAAACGGATTCCCTTTATTGAAACTTTAATGCCTATCACAGCCATACATAGATAGAAACAGCGTTTGATCTTCAGCTTGTAGGCTTATAGCGCCTTCTCATATAATTCCGAATGTCAGTAATTTGGGCCTAGAGACACCAGTTGGTTAGTGTCACATATACACAGGGGCAATAGATCGAAGGAAACAAACCTCATTCAACTCTTCCTTTACCATGACCTTCCACTGACTTCCTAAACGCTATAATAGTTAGTCAATGGCGTATATGATGGTGATTAAAATGGCACCAACCTGCACAACTTCATAGTTGCCATTGCCTAGATGTTCATCGAGCTTTTGCTCAAGTCTTTTCTGGTTTCCGTATTCTATTGACAAGAATTGGGCAAACATTCCATCTTGGCTCATTGTCTCTTAGTGTCTTGTAGTGACTGGTGTATGATGCTTGTTGTGAAAAGTGATGGAAGGAAATGTTAGATTAGTAGGTGGCTGTTTTGGTCTACTTGTACTTCCAGAACAATCAGGTAATCCTATTTTTTCATTGGGCTCCAGTACTCTTTGCATAAGATAGACCGCTTATCAGCCAATGGGATGGGTATTTTCATCCCATGTTGTGTTTGTGTAACAGCAACAGATTTCCCCCGAATACGCCGAGTGGTGTAACAAATACTGAAAAGGGGCTAAGTACTAACTTTAAGTTCTCTCTGTTGATTAAAGCTCTCAGCCACAAGTCTCAACTGCAAATAACACATCTAGCTAACAACGTAGACGTTGCACCACAGTTTTTATACAAAGACACGCCAGGGAAAATGAACTGAGTTTCTTTCTTTTTTTTTTTTTTCAATTTCTTTTTTTCACGGAATCAAGTTTGTTACCAACATCAACTGTCTGGCGGGTCCTCTCTCTACGTACCGTATAGCCAATCAAGCAAGCTCCCGATCTCGATCAACACCAGATAATGACCCTCTCAGAGTGCATGCATAAAAGACAAGCATAGTGAAAATAGTCAACCCAACAGCAACAACGACATAAACCCAAAAGTACGGTGATAACATCTCATTCCCCTCCCCGTCTTCCTTTGTCCACTGAAAAAAGCCCATAGAGAAGAAAGTCTGTCAAAGGTTAGAGATTCACAATCAGAGCTGCTGTCTAACTTACCGAGACAAAGGTAGCAGGAAGAAAGACCATGCCCAGCATGGCGATGGACTTCATGAGACTGCCATCGAGACGTGTCATTTGGGCAACCTCAAGATTCACTCGGGATATCTGCTGGTTTATTCTTGCGTCCTTGCGGCCGATACTGTTCAGTTCCTGCAATGTCTTAGCTCTAAACCTTCACTTGCACACTGAAACGTACCAGCTGTGTCGCCAAAGTCAGGCCGTCCATAATATGAGTGCATTGTCTTATGTACTCGTCATACTCATCGACAAGGTCCTGAAGCCTTGTCTTCAGTCTATCTCCCACCTCTCGGAGATTGTGCAGTCTTGTCTGGCTGCTCGGGACTTTGGCCGCGACGGTAAGGCCAAAATCAGAATCGTGAAGCTCATCAATATGGTCGATCATCTTGCGGAGCTGGGTCTGCCAGTTCTGCAGCCCGATTCTCAGGAAACTGATATTCTGCCACAAAAGCACGGCAGGCTCTTGCTCTTCTTGCTCTTGATGCGAATTTGTCTTTGGTTGTGAAACAGGCTTGGCAGCCTTTGAGTAGATGAGTCTCGATACCAGTCGAAAGTACGATGTCAAGCACCCTCCCTTCATCAGCGGTGTGATGACCTCGATTTTCTCGTTTTCGGGGCTCATGGAACTTTCTTTACCGTTCACTGCTCGGAGGTCCTGGTGGGCGAGATCGTGAATCCGTTGGACAAACTGCGTCAGACACTTCCTCACTGTGCCGATGTGCCTCTCCCTCTCAAAGCCAGCAAATACTACTGGGAGAACCATTGGATGGAAAACACCTCCGTCGAAGTTTTGCAGTTGACCGCAGATGAGCTCAGAATCGGACATCAGCTCCCCGTGGAGCTTGTGCTTGGATAGATCAGACCCATACCAAACCGCATTTGTTGTGAGACTTCCAGGGAAGAATGTCACAGAGAGGGCCATGTCTCCGTCCCAGGCAGCAGAGGTCCTGAAATTGTAGACTACATAGAAGTAAGAAGGACTGTTTTGAGATATGGGATATTGACTGACCGAGAGACGGGATGGCCGCGCTTGTGGGGTTCCATGTGAATGGGAAATGAATAAAGGCACAGCTCGTATTGCGATTGATAGCTCGAACAATAGATCCATGAACCTTGAGCTTGTTGATGATGTTTTCAAATCCGATCTGACTAAAAGGGAGCTCATCAAGGGAGTCGGTCTTGGAGGCCATGAACAAGTTTATGCTTGAAGTTTTCGTATCCTGGCTCCATGGGCAAATGCTCTAGAAGGCTCTCAGTATAATTCATTCGATCAAGGGGAGATCGCTCACATCCAACCACTGACCGATGTCATCGTCACACGCAAGGAACAGTCGCTTAGTTTGCGGCGTCGGGCCGTTGCTGGAACCGAGAGAACAGGGGTCTTCAGGTTGGGTCGCTTCAGACGGTTTCGAGATTTGGAATGCTTCGTTGGGCTGCGGCGAAAAGTCGAGCAGATCCCAGTCGTGGTCTTGTAGCTCCGACCTTCTCGTGATCCATGACATATTGGCAAAGAGGCTTGGATTCGTGTGGAGGGTTCTTGATTGTTTGGCGATGTTTGTGAGTTGAGCTGGGTGCTTTGCAAGTTTGGTCGGGCAAGCGGCTTTTATGGCTACACTGAAACTCATCACCGGCTATTCACTCTGCTGAAGGAGGTGACACAGTGAGTCATCAGAAGATTTGGCGTGATACAGTCCATCTGGTAAGCCCATTCACGAATATCCTTGTTCCTAGTTATAACTGAATCTCCTTGGCGGTGTCCCTTTCACAGCCCCTTTTCTCTTCGTGTCACGGTACCATTGGTCTGTGAGCATGCGAATATCAAGTTCTGGTAGAGAGTGACACAGATGGTCAGGAGACTCAATGTCAACGCCTGACTATGCAGTGTGTCACATACAGAAATGATATGCTTGGGCAGCCCAGGTGTCACAGCTAGTTCTCTTGCCCCAGTTCATGCAAAACCGTGAAACTTCAAGTGTCGCCTCATTTATTGGCACGAATGATAAGCTGACATACTATTTGGTTGATCAAGGGAAATGGAGGAGGCGAATTGGGTGCTCCTACCAAATCCCTCGCAACCAAAACCGCGAGTCTAAGTATAAATATCACAGTCAGGATCGTTTTCAAGTAAACTGACTTTGCGTTAGTGTATGCGACTGTGGTGAGGAGGATTTTTGAGATTGTTATGGCTTCTGCTAATCAAGCTCAAGGATCAAAGACCTCAACTTCTGGTAGTGATTCCACGACAGCGAGTAGTGAGACATGGGCAGCAACTACGAGTGCTGAGCCCAATAGTGCCTCTAAAGGGCTTCGCCTCTGGGTTTTTCATTGTTTCTTACAATTGGCGCAGTGTATCTTGCTGGAACGGCTTTGGAATATTGCAGTTGTGTGTCAGAGCCGCTAATACTGTAGATAATCTCATCCCATCTGTACTTGAAATTCAATTATCATCTCTCGGGAGTCCTTGGGAAGTTTTCAAACTTTCGACGATCAAGCAAGGTGCCGATTTTGACTGGTCTAAAGGGCTCCTAAAGATATACTAAATTTACCTAAGCATCCTCAAAACTTAGGATAGTAGTCTTGAGCTTTCTTGCCCTCCTGAGGGTATTCATCTGAATTCAAAGGTCTGTGTCAACGAGATCGTAGTCAGTGTTAGTACACATATTGGTTGATTACCAACACAATCCTACGTCACTACCCAGCCAAGTTCAAAGCACAAGACTAACCTTATTTTGGGGCTTCTTAATTTCAAAGACCCTTAACATTTACCGGACCAGATTGCTTACTTCATACCGAGCATCAGATATCTAGGCGTGGCACTGCGTCATCGCTCCACAACCATCCCCGGGAAGACGGCAAAGGCCATTGTGGGGCTCTAGAACCTTTTGGGTATATCAAATAGGTCCCTTGTAAATGATCGTCACAGAGCTGAAGGAATGAGACTGGGATCTACATGTCAGTGAACGAATCTGAAACCAAGTAAGGGTCTGTTGTTTGATTCCTCTATCAGATTTAGTTCTGCGGCAAATTCTTTGGGTCTTATTTAAGGTGCTCTTGGCGAGGACCTTAAAACCTTGTGTTTATCATAATGTAAACTCATGTTACGAGATCAACTACTTGAGAAATCTACATTTGAGATATGAATCATGATAGAAACGCGGCAGATTATACTGGCTGGTGCTACTCTGCCTGCGTACCTGCTGGCCTTGCTATACCCAGATAACCAGAAGTCGGTTTTTTTTGCTTGGCTTCTTAGGGACCTTGTGCTTAGAGACAGCCCTCTGGTGCATTTATAGGATCTTAATACGCCCTCGATTCATATCACCGCTTCGCCATATCCCCACTCCAGGAGGAAATCACTGGCTTTGGGGTCATGGCATGAAGCTGTATCGAGAGCCGTACTGCTCACCAGTGAGAGAATGGTAAGTAGACCGCTACCTGAATTCCTCAACACAACTCATCAATCTGGGAACAGGAACGAGACAGTCCCGAACGATGGCTTCTTACGATATCTCGGCTTCTTCAACGCTGAACGAATCGTTCTCACATCTCCTGATGCCCTTCACGAAGTTCTCGTCACCCAGAACTCCTCGTTTCCAAAGCCTGCTAGCTTAAGAGAAACAGCGGGGCGATTCTTAGGAATTGGCCTTATCCTCTCTGAAGAAGATGCCCATAAGTTGCAGAGAAGAAGCATGAATCCTGCTTTTGCACCCAGGAACATCAAAGCTCTATATCCATTGTTCTGGGATAAAACTAGAGAGATGATCGAGAGAGTCACAGCTGATAAGCTTGAAACGGTAGAGGTAGTAGAGTGGGCTTCAAGAATAACTCTCGATCTCATCGGTGTGGCTGGCCTAGGTCGGGACTTTGGAGCCATAAAAAATGCGAAGAACGAGATGGTGAAGACGTATAACATCGTTTTTCAACCATCAGCTCAAGCCCGCATGCTGCACCTTATCGAGAGTCTGGTTCCAGCCTGGGTTCTTACAGCTTTACCTATCAAGCTTAACTCAGATATGAGCCAGGCAGCCCGATCGATACGCGAGACGTGCAGAGAAATAATCCCGTCAAAGCAGAAAAAGGCAAAAGAGAAGAAATTGGATGATATGGATATCATTTCTGCAGCGATACGGACTGGCACGTTTACTGAGAATGGGCTCATTGATCAAGCCATGACATTACTTGCGGCTGGTAAGTCTCCCCCTTCAGCACTTCTACCACAGCTAACATTCCCAGGACATGATACAACAGGGGCGGCATTTACATGGGGAATCTATCTCCTCGCCAAACACCCAGAAGTTCAAGACCGACTCCGTCACGAAATCCGCCAACGCCTCCCTCCCCTGACCCAAGCAAAAGAAACCCCCATATCAAGCGTAAACATCGACTCAATGCCCTATCTCCAAGCCGTCTGCAGTGAAATCCTCCGCTTCTACGCCCCCGTCCCCCAAACCCTCCGTGAAGCAGCCCACGATACCACAATCCTCGACCAATTCATACCCAAAGGCACACGCATCGTCATAGCACCATGGGCAACGAACCGCCGTACTAAACTCTGGGGTAACGATGCACATTTATTCAAGCCTGATAGATGGTTAAGTGAGAGTGCTCATGGAGGTGCAGAGAGTAAATATGGGTTTTTGTCGTTTTTGCAGGGGCCCAGGGCGTGTATTGGACAGGGGTTTGCGAGGGCTGAGTTGGCGTGTTTGATGGCGGGTTGGGTTGGGAGCTTTGAGTTTGAGTTGAGGGATAAGAGATTGATGGAGGAGAGGAATGTTGATGTTAAGGGGGGACTTACGGCGAGACCGGCTGGTGGGTTACATGTGAAGGTTAGAAGATTAGAAGAGTGGTAGAAGACTTAGACATAGACACCAGATCAATAACAGTTTGAATCAGATCAATTTTATTGCATACCTGCATTGGGGGACTATTCGACCAACTTAGCTCTCTTCTCACCAGCAATATCCCCCAACCACTCCCCCACAAACCCAACACACTCATCCATCCTCTCATAAACAACCTGATGCGTCCCCTCAACCCACCTAACATCAACCCTCCCCTTCAACTTCCCAACATCAGCCTCAAATATCTTCGCCGGCACAGCAAAAGGCCTCTTCGGCATGATAGCAAGCAGCGGAACGCTTATATCCTTGAACCGATCATAACACTCAGCAGGAGTTTGATTGTCGTACCATAAAGCCCAGTCAAGTCTTGGATGGGCGATGAGTTTGACGCCTCCCTTTTCGTTGGGGACTACGCCGTGTTGGGTGAACATACGAATAGCGCGTTCGTCCCAGTTTCGTGTACGTTTATTCTCGCGGAGTGCGTTCTCGACAGCGTTGCGATCGGGGAAGGTTTCTTTGAGACCGAGACAGAAGATCTCTTTGGGGAGCTTTGACATCGCGTCGTTGACCTTTCCGGCGGGAATCATGGCTGGGTCGACGACCATGAGGCTGCTGAAGATGTTTGGTGCGTGGACGGAAGCTAGGATTGCGGCTTGAGCGCCGAGACTGTGTGCAAAGACGTGAAGATTCTGCCGTGTAGGTTGTTGAGCTTGGCCAGTCGGCTTGCGTGGCTGAAGGTACTTCGGCAGCTCTACACCAGGTTGCACAGGTAAATATGCCGTGAGGAAGAGCAGCAAATCTCGAACAATGTCTTTCTCATTGGCGTACAAGTATCCCACGGGATTAGCCTTGGCCGTCTGTCCGCTGAGAGGCATGTCTATCGCCCAGACCTCTTCAACCTTGATACCAGACTTGCGCAGTCGAGGTAACAGGTCTTCAAGCATAGGTTCAAACATCTCCTTGGGAACTCCCATGCCTGTAAGCGTGAGAAGAGTTACGCCCTGTCCAGACTTGATGACTTGGTTGGTCGGGATGTAGCGCTTAGCGACCAGCTTAGGATGAGGGACATTCGATGCCTGGCTCTTCTCTGAGTCGGAGTACAGCTTGAATTCGCTGCTCTTGACTTTCTTGCTTGCGGGATCGTATGGGATGTTGTATGCCTCGTCGTTGGGAATGCTGGACGGATCATCGTTGAATTTGGCTGGTGGCCACGCAGCAGTTTCGTCGCGATCATCTGTTCCTCGAAATATATGTGTCGAAGCTCGCCATTGAGACTCCTCAGACAAATTCGCCGACTCGTTTGTGGCACTGATGTCGGTGCGAGGCAAGACAAGCGGACGTAGCAATGCCCGCTCATACGTCGTGGATAAACCAAAGCTCATGGTTCTTGATTTTATTTTTCACTCAAACTTTCGAAAAGACAATACAAGAGAAAGTAAAGTAAGTATAGAAGAAAGAAACAGTTCAGCTCATCACAGCTGTATTTCGATCAACTCATCCCAGGACGATCTATTTCCGAATTCGGCAATTATACAGAGCATCCATGTTGTGGTGCCGTGTACCCGCTCCCCACGGGGCTATTTGAAGCTAATTCTGTCAATCAAGACACTTGACATCATTGGCATCATATCAAGGAACTCAGTGAAGATCAGGGTCCTGGAATTAAAATCAAGTGGAATACTTCCGCTCTCATTCCGTGAGAGACTCGGGCTCCGAGGTATTATACTAGCTCTAAAATTACAGGTACTGCCAGTGGTAGTCGGTTTAACCTAATTTATCCAATCTATACTCATTCAGTATAAGGCAACCATGTAAGCCGGGCTTTTCTATGTTGTTGTGAGGACCTCTGCAACAGGTCTAGAAGACTATGATGTGTCAGTCTCATCTTGATTGTCATCTGGGATGATGAAGATAACAAAGATCCTGACTGATCGATTGGATTTAAACTTCGAGTATTCATGCATATATAATTAGATCCTCATGACGCCCTAATCCCAAAAAATGCTGTTCAACTTTCCGTCCCCCTCGTATCAACCTGTCCAAGCCTAACACTCTCATCATGCTCAATCCTAACTATCACCCTTCCAGCCTCCTTCAACAAATCATCCAAGTCCGTCTCCTGCGTGTGACCCACCACATTAGGTCCATAAAACAACAAGGGAAGAATCGAAGTCTTCCACACTGGCATTCCTGGGTTAGTAAACCCTTGGACAACGGCGACTATCAACAAGAGCATCGTGATGGTCACTAGCCCGGCCGGCAACAGCACCCATCGCCAATCAAACACAGTACAGATAGCCATCTCTGTAGCTTGGCCAGAAGCCTTGTCGTTCTCTTCCATGGAACCGTTTCTTATAGCCTGTATGCCCTGCCCGCGGAAGTTGTTTGTTATGGCGGTTGTGAATAGATCAAAAGAAGCATCGAGACCTTCGAATGTTGAGTTGTAGAGTGGAGGTAACCACCATTGGTCGCCACAGTCAAGCTGGTCTTTTGCGCCGCCGACTTCATTGGCCAAGCAGAGGGTGTTGAAGAGTGTCTTCTCAATAAAGCGTCTTAGGGCTTGCCGGTACCGAAAAGTGAGCCTGTAGACACATTGATGCGGGACTGTATAGTTGATTCCGTCGACTGGGACAACTGTTTCTGAGTCTGAGGGATCCTTGGTTTGAGAAAAGTTGCCAAGCTTATATTCCTTGCCATCGATCAAGCAGGGCGTTTGCACGCCAACACGATCTCCTGCCTCGTCATCGGTAGACCTATCGTAATCAATGGGCTGCTCGTCCACCACCTTCTCGATGAGCGAACCTCTATCCACCTTGCCGTAGTATTTCTTGATGCAAGGATACAGGGCACATGAGGTTGCCACGGCATAATGATAGCGCAGGGATACTGGGACTTTTGAGGTTAGTCTGTCCTCAGGACAAGTTGCGTTGGTGCTGGTAGTAACGTTGCAACCCTTTTGCGTGAAGCTTAGGGTCGTGATGTTGGAAATAGCGACTTTGGCCAACTGGGCAAATCTAGAGTTGGGTGTGTCGAGCGCCCACTCTAAGTCTCCAGACATGACCATGACCTGGCTATTGGTAACAGCCTGAAGCCACTGTCCATTTGGCAGACTGTAGTTGTAAACTTTGCCAGCGTAGCCCGAGGCTCCACTACTGTTGAACTTGCTAATGTTCAATTCGATGAACTCCGAGGTGTCGATGCAGGCACTGCACATGGCAACAGAGGAATGAGTTATTCCTTGGGAATTCGATGGAAATGTGCAGTTTCCAGTAGAGCAGGTTGCAGCTATGGCTGTGTCCTTACCCATAGGGTTGACAAGGCCGTTCATCATGGCGACTTTCATATCACCTGAAAGTTCATTGCTGGCAGCACCTGTCATAAAGCTTGAATTGAAGGCTGGGACATAATGAGAGATCGGTAGAGATGCCTGCGCGCCTTCAACTGTTCTTGCGCAAGGAACTGTGCTGACAGACTGCTGGGCAAACGGGGTGATTGCAAGAGATATGATAATGACAAGAGCGGCGATGATGCTCGTGAGCCGTGGAGGAACAGTCCAGAATAGCTTCAGTGCTCCAAGGATGCCACGACTCGCATTGTTGAAATGGTGAAGATCGGAAACAGGACGGGGCTTCTGCATAGCATTCCATCCCATCTGACCGATGAGTTCAGCAACGACAAGTAACATCGAAGCTCTCATAAAGGTGCTAAGGATAGCAATAATTGTGTTGAGACTGATGTCGTATGGCCATGGCTTCAAGACTCTGTTATTGTTCTGTGCTGGTATGACGATCGTAGCTATCAGCAAGCCCAGAGCCAACAATAACGATAGAGTCTCCCATAGCCAGGAACGAATAGGGCCAGGTTTTGCTTTTCGTGAAGAAACATCTTTAGTTGTGATGCTGATGTCGTGGTGTTTGTGTTGTTGCCTTGAAAAGGTTCCCATAATGAATGTTGTATATGGTATGATGAACGCCACAGAAAGCACAGAGCAGCTTCCCTCTTTATCATTGACTCGAAGCGCTGCTCGAGTCCTAAGAATGCCTTGCCTTCTGCAGGCGAGAGGCGTGGTACTTGGCTCGTTAGGATGCATGTTAGTGCTAATCGCTGAAAATGGCGTGTAGCACTAACAAGGTTGCAGGGCGGTTCTGGCCGTTGCTTGTACCTAATTGCAGGGTTTATGCTGTAGATGAAACGCATACAACCAACATGCATATACCACAGCCAATAGCACGCGTTAATTTCGCGCTGAGACACATTAAGATGGACCATCGCAGAATCCTTTTATTAGATCATGTTATGATCCCCGTTTTATTCTGGAACCATTGAAAAGTTGTGAGAAATAGCAGTAGCTTCAACGATTCTTTTACAGTCAATAGAAGCCTTGATATTAGCACTGTAACCTTGGAATTGGTATGGTTTTTCACATTACCCTATCATAGAACAAGACATGAATTAAATGCAGAGACAGAATGGATGCAACGAGAATTCTACGTCTCGATCACGCATTATCAAACTTCAACCCGGGCGGTTAATTTCAAGCGCTTGGTAAGACTCCAGCTCTCCGGAACTGCTATGCGCGTCAACAGCTCCAATAGGAATGCCCGTATTTATTCGCTTAGAAGCGAAGTAGGGTATCAAAAGAAAGGCCAGGTAATTATTAGAGTTTGGCTTTCAATAGAACTTATCGTTGGATCTTGATCCTTGAAGCCTGCTATTGATGCCCTGGCCCAACAGTTAGCCAACTTGATATTCTCCTTCATCTCACGTGCATTTGAGAACTCATAATTTTGAATGTTAGGTACTGATATTAAGGTTGTATCAACAAGTTGTTACAGAGACAAGTAACTATTGACAATATGGCATGATGACATGCATAGCCCCGGCAACTCATTGATGTACCTCCAGCTTCCTGTACCTTATAGCGAGTAGGTTATTTCTGTTTCAAGATGTCAGACACGTAATACTTGGGATTCCTTCAGTACTTACGCCGCAGTTCTTGCAAGAGCAGCTCTGACCACAGGAGCAGGAGCTAGCTCCGCTGCAGCCACAAGTAGATCCACAATCGCAAGCCATGATGATAGACGTAAAGCTATAGATTGTATGTGATGAGATAGTGACTTGAGAGATTCGAATAGGAACAGTTTTGAAAGCTCAGGTCATGAACTTGGCTACCTAAGGGCCTTATATACCCCAACCCCCGCATCTAAATCTGGCAAATGGGCACATGTGATGGATATGAGCATGATCATGACGCATTCATGACACATTCTGGCGATGTAACTAGATGGTCGGCTTTGTAGTTAGTTCCCTCACGAGTTGGGGCCAAATCTGACTTTGCCGTATGTGGATAGAAGATACGGCTGATCGCAAACTTGGGTTTGGTGCCAGCTCTAACCCAAAACTTTGGCGCAACGGACCGTGACCACAATATTTTGAGGATGGCTCAGAAAACTTAGTACGTAAAAAACCCTTAGTTGATCTTTTACTCTGAAAGGAAGGACTTAACCGCCTGGTTTTGGCATTTGATCATCTGACGCTGCCTTGCCTAATACATGAAACCTCCACTAACCGCGCGGCAATGAAACAGGGTCTTATTAATGGGCGATGGCTCATTATTCAACATGCAAGGCCATGAAGTGTGCGCCTAGGTTAAAAAAAGTGTACTAACCCTGTTAAGCTGTAAACAGCAAAATGCTCTCTAATTAGTTAGATT
>JAAQPG010000974.1:0-15658 GCA_013186905.1 Fusarium udum | reverse complement strand
GCCTAAAGCTTAACCTTATAGGCCGCTGTTATCTATAGTCTTGGTTACCCTGGGTATTGCCCTTTCAGGTAAAAATAATCATCCTAGAAGACTCAGGCATTGTAGAGATATCTTTATCGTGTTCATGCGTTGTAAAGCGGTAATGTTTATTGCTGTATTTACTGATTTATTTAATCCGCGTAAATTAATCTAGATGTTTGTTAGAAGTAATACAGGTGTTTGTTAGACAGGAGGAAAATCTTTATATACCTGCGCCCAGACACCAGTGATTAGCAGAAACTTGTTCAGTCACTGACGTTCTGCTATGGCGAACCGATATTCACTGGCCGATCAGAAGGTCCTGATACAGAGACTAGCACGAGTCCCTGATCAGAGGACATGTCAGTTCGGTGACGGTGAGAATGAGTTGGAGGGAAATGCACAGCTTTTCGCATCATCATGATCAGAAGGCGCAGGGCAAATGGACATTTGAGTTACGGGAGCGTGAGACTATTCTTCAAATGACAGTTTGTTGTGCTGTCGCGGGTCTTTCACGCCTGATGGAAGACCACAAGCGTGCAGGAAACCGGCGGCAGTCTCACGATATACTGAGCAGCCGTCCTACATATATGTCAAAGGAGGATACTGAGAGAGTGAAGACCTCTTAGTTCAGAACGCATCAGAGTGGTTTTTGACGGGCGTATATAGCATCAATCATGTTCAATAGTGCGTTTGTTTAGTTATTCTGTACTTTTATTTGCCGTTGAGACTTGTGGCTGAGAGCTCAAATCATCAGAGAGAACTTAGTCTAGATTCGCAAGCTCGCCACTCTATACTACCCGCAATTGCATCGATTTAGGTTAAATCTATAGGGATCAGCAAAACAGAATTACTTCTCCTTGAATTTAGAATAAAGTTGCTAACTTGAAATAATATTATGCTACTTAGTGTATAAATTGAGATGATATATTGCCTTAACAAGGCAGACATGTTTCCCTATCCGCCCCAAAAGCCTTATTCCCTGACAACCTCAGTGACATGACAGATCTGCACGGGGATAGCGGAGCTCGTTGGAACCATAAATGAACTGATATGATTCGACTTAAGATAATTCGTCCAACATTCGATTTTGCTCTACCTGGTTCAACGAGGAAAAAACAGAGCAAGGGGTATATCGCTGAGTAACCATGTTAGGCATTATCTTGCGAATGTTGTGAAACAACTAGTTGCTTGAAAAAATAAACTGAATTAGCCAATGAGAGTACAACGGGCTAACCATGGCTTCGGGAGAATCTCTTATTGTGTAACTTCGAAAGTAGCCCTCGTGGCGTAGTCCCATTGGTATACTGGATGCTGAAACCCAGCGGGACGACCAGAACTGTGCGACGACACAGGCATTCTTAATGTCTCACTTACTCCTCTCAGGCGGAGTGCAGTTTCAACCCAAGATCCCAGTACAAACCTTTTACGGTAGTCCTGACAGAGTTTCAGTGCTGCGCTGCTTTTTGTTTGACTCTGCGCCTCGCACCAGCAGGACGTCAACCTCTGAAAGATTATCTTGACAATACCGAGCTAAACATAATTGCTTACCAACGTTGGCTGACATGGATGGAAGCAAAAAGACTGCGGAGATGCATAATACTGAGAGGGATGGGACTGAGCATCAAATACATTTCTGAGAGCAAATTGAATTATGGCAAGCAACTCGATGTGTTCTTTGCAGTTGAGACTTGTGGCTGGGAGCTTAAAACGGCATATAGAACTTAGTCTAGTACATGCAACTGAAAGTAATGGAAAATATGTGATCCGATTGAATTCTTCATATATAAGCTAGGTATCATCACCCACTACCTCATTATTGCTGGTAGTCACGCCCAGCGTCCCCAGACAGTCGCTAAGTCCGTTGACTTTCAGTTACCACATTTAGGTCATGAGACCTACCTGCCATTAATTGCGATTTCATTTCCTCCCAAAGCGATTCATAACCCTCCATCTTCGCAACAACACCGATTATGATATAATCCGCGCTCTCAGCGACTCGCGCTCCTGCATCAACCAGTAGTTTCAGTACCTCTAATATCAGATGATCTGAATATTCGGAAGATATTGCGTCTAGATTGGGATAGTGTATTGACTGGCTCAGTGCCTTGAGAGTGTGTGAGAGGCTCGTCTCTGTATGATCGTCCCTGACCACGGCATAATTTGGGTCAGCACCATAGTTTAGCAAGATGCGAACTGTTTCGACTGTTTCGCTCTTGATTTTACCGCCATTACAGGCCTGGAGACAAACATGCAGCGGGGTGCCCGTAACTGTTGAGCCATATTCGTTCACAGAAGCTTGATGGACGTCTGCTCCAGCCTGTAGGAGGACGGCTACTGTCGTCGGAGCATGCCGCTTGGCCGCTGCATGCAGTGCAGAGCTACCAAAGTCATCTATATAATGGGGACAAGCGTCATGTTCCAGCAACCTTTGTACCAAGTGTGTGTTTCCTCGACTGGCGGCTTCGTAGATGAGGGTACGACCGGACCGCGTCTCACAGTTGATAACATTGGTCTGATTGAGCACCTGAAGGTAGAGAGTTTCCTCATTGTCTGTAGTAGTATCGGCGGCGATGAGAAAACCTCCTTGGCAGAAATAGTGGCTTGGATCTGGATGCGTGTTGGCGTAGGTCCGAAGACAGCGCATTATATCCCAACTGCCTGCTTCATCGCAAGACGTCAATGCAAGCTGGAAGCAATCTAATCCGTCCTTCCCTGGCTGGTACGGACTTGCTCCGAGTTTGAGCAGGGTATCAATGACGGGTATGCTAGCAGCTCTCTGTACGCAAAGCTGCAGGGGCGTGTTCCCTCCCCAATCAACTTTATTGATATCAGCTCCGGCGTCGAGAATTAGTTGAAGTATACGGGCCCAATCATCAAGGGGAAGTGGCTGCAGCTCATAATATGGCATCGTTCGATCATGGCTTGCGCAGGTTGAGACCGAGGCAAGTCTTTCAGACACCCTACATAGTTCGTGTATGGTATTACTATAGGGATCTAGACTCGAATGATTAGCATTTAGCGACTATAGCCGGGATTAATCATGCTTACCCAGCAAGGAACTCATATTCACAGGCTGCTTGATGTGTTTCAACAGGTCGGCTGCAATGTCCCAATTGTGACTTTCCAAAGCCAATGACAAAGGCGTTTGCCTAGAAGGTGTTGCACCCTTTTCCCAATCACACACAGAATCCAGGGAGCTAGGACTTGAGAGCTGAAAGACGAGCTCCATACAATCTCTTCGCTGTTGTCTCACAGCTTGGACTTCCTCAGGTGCGACGGGTTTCCGAAGATCAAAGTACTTCCATTGAGCCATCCAGTGCAACGGTAATTGCCCGCTTTTGTTTTGAGATTCTATGCTTAATCCGGCGGTGGACAACATTTGCACGATTGTAGCGTTACAGGTCCGTAGGCCGTAATGCATAAGCGAACTGCCTTCCGTGTCTTGGATGGATATTGAAGCTCCTCTGGAAACTAGTAGCTTATATAGATTGACACACTTCTCTTCACAGGAAGCGGTCATGAGATTCATGGTTGGTGTACGCCCACCTTCGGCTTGAGCATTGATGTCAATCTTGTCAATACTCAGCAGCAGTTTGATTGCTTCTTCCCGTTGATTTTGACAGGCTTTGTGGAGAGGTGTTTGCTTATAGGTTCTCTCCGCATAATTGACATCTGCCCCGAGGTCGATTAAGACAGCCATCCCCTCGACCGACCCAGCCGGACGCGGCCGCTTCGTGAAGCAGAGCAAGGCTATCAATCCCAGAAGCTTTCACAAGCTTAAGATCAAACGCCAGTTTGATAATAGGCAAGTCCTGAGACCGCGTGGTGTGAATCAGCAGCTGATCCACAAACTCAAGAAATCCAACATCTGGTTTTCCCCACTGGTAGTCGCGGTCTGGCCTGGCTCTTCTTCCGTAATCAGCCTTGAGACTCTGTCCAAAGGGTCCATAAAGGAACGGATCAAAGGCATAATAGCCCTCACCCCTTTCTCGAGGTTTATCTTCTTTCTCACGAAAACTCTGCTTTAGAGCGTTGAAAATGGCGGAAAACATTTCGATGTCTGTCCCCTCTGAGTAGAACTTGAAAGGACTCTCATTGGCCCTGGTCGTCATGGCGCGAGCTCTCTCAACCGTCAAGTCGTCCAATGACGGCAGTGAGAGTACTGCCGACTTTTCGTACTGTGCAAAGCGTGTCTTGAGATTTAAAAGCCGCTTGACAATTTCTGTTTGACCCGCGGATACCGCCCAGTGAAGTGGAGTGAGTCCTTTACCATCGCATCGAAATGGAGTTTTGTCATAGCGTCAGAGCATTTCAATAATATCCGCGTGGCCCTTAAAAGCTGCCCAGAATGTTGGCGTCCATCCTGCAAGATCTGGAAGATCGGGACTGGCTCCTGACCTGAGAAGAATCTCAACTATACTCTTATGGCCCATGGATACGGCCCAGTGCAAGGGCGTCCATCCGTGAGAGTCATTCTTGTTTAGATTCTGTTTCTGAGTGCTTGGGGTTCCCTGTCGAGTGTAACTCAAGGTGCGACCAATGTACATTGTAAAAGCCCAGAATGCGGCCACATGTAGAGCCAGTACATTCCTGGGACTAGAGTCAAACACAGATTCCGAGACGGAATTATCGAGATGAGCTTTGAAGTTCAAAAGTTGCCAGGAGCTTTCCCGAAGGGCATCGCTTTCAAGAAACCGTGAAAGCTGGTGGAAGCATTCATCTTCAACTTCTTGAGCATGGTAGCCTGAGCTAACCTTTCTTGGCCGAGGGACTGGAGGCACCATCTTATACGCCTCCAAGGCCGGCCAAGGAGTCATCATTTAGGTTCTTATGATATCAGCTTTATGCTGTAGCCATTGGTCAGTCATCATGGTATTGATGTCTAAGTTGTGGGCTAGAAGTGTTATTTGCAGTTGAGACTTGTGGCTGAGAGCTTATTCCGGCACAGAGAACCTAGAGCATGGTAGCCATAGAAGTTAGCTGCGTAATGTAGGAATGGCTGCTTTTCACAACGTTTAGTGACGTCCTCGTGGGATAGACAACGGCCCTTGCGCATCTCATTTGTTGACATGTACGAGATGCAACTGCGAACAATCGTCAGATGGGGGCGATTATCCATCCCTTCAGGTCGAGTCTGGAGGAAGTTTCGTGCAGTCGAGTGTACGAACTCGACGATTTTCTCCGGTCCCGAAACAACAAGTAGTCCAAGGCATGATGAGATGATAAAGTTGGAGGGCTGGAGATCCTCAGAGTCGACTTCCACCATGCCTTCTTCCGCAGCGAGGGCATGCTGCAGTTCGACCATCCGCAAAGGTTCCTTGATGTAAGAAATGAAATTCAATGATTTCAAGGCGAGGTCCCGAAGACTAGAGGTTTGCTTAACTATACGGTCAAACGTGCTTAGGTACGCCTCATCATAGTTAGCGGGTAACGAGATCAGGGCTTTTCGTATGTCCTTGATGGTGAGTAGGCTGGTGATGTGATCCATGATGAGCCGGGCAAGTAGGAACCTATCAAACCCATCAGTCTATATGCAAGACGACTACCAATTAAACTTACGACCCCGCCGCCCTGTTCACAATCGCAGATACAATATCTGACTTCAACTCTGTTCTAATTGATCCAACATCAACCTCTGCATGCTCCAATCGATGATTAACGTAGAAATCCAAGTCTTGTCTCGTGGCAGAAATTTCCAGCCTTGGCTTCTTCTCGAAATGCTTCCTAATCTTTGGCAGATCCCGAGCTGTTGCAAAGATTCTGACCCCCAAATCCTGTAATGTCGACAGGATGTTGAGAATCTTATGAAGAAATGGGCATTCGTCAAGTCCATCAAGAATGATACACGTGGTCATTGGCTTAGCAATCCCCGCAAGGACATTGATCAGATCAGTCATCATTAGATTCTGTGACCCTTTCTCATACAGGGCCGATGCTTCTTGGGGGATGACAGGACAGCCGCGGATTGCTTGGGCGATAAGGCTTCGTAGGACATTGTCCACAGCTTCCTTGGGCCTGCTACTACTGAAAAAGTGTGAGGCGATGACTGTACCGGGTAAGTTACCAGATTCGACATCCCGAAGAACGAGGGCGCTGTCATGAATGGAGTTAGTATCCCTGTGTTGCCAACTCATGTTTCACTGTCGGGTGGAATTCTTACGCCAATACTGTTTTCCCAGCACCAGCTAGAACTTCTTCAGTATCCATATGTCAAGAAGGGGAGAGTAACTGACGCTGTCCATATCCCCAAACGACAGGTGTTGTGCCACTCCGCCACGATTGATAGAAAGAGCCCGATAGAAATGTCTGCCATGTAGAGGGGCAGTAATCGTCCAGATGAGAGGTAGAAACCTCAGTCGCGACATCTGACTTATACCAGGCAATTATTTCCTTTGCTTTGGTGCCTAAACATACACGTTATGGCGGCTTATTTACTAGATAGACAGAATCATTTGAGAAAAAGACTTACTTTGCGTAATGGCTTGCAGCTCTTTATTCGTCGCGATTGCAACGGTTCTTGACAAATAGTCAGCCAGTATTCCTTTGTCAGCCGAGCAACATACAAACTATCAGCTTGCAAGGCAGATGAGAAAATTCCATTGTAGCGATGCAGCATATTCACTTTGTCCAGCAACTCCGATTCCGACAACGGCCAAGCCAAAGCAGCCACTCTGGCCTTGATTCTGCCATACGACACCTTTTTCTCTAGTTTTACCTTCAGGTGTTCTACTTCCTGTTGACAGTCGTGTAAGGCCTTGTTGAGAGTCTGGCTATTCTGGCCGTGGAATTTGTTAGCCTGGATGAGGTCTTCGAGCTGTAACAGTACAGAGGTGAGCGTTGCAAGCTCCCCAATGTACGAGGTTAACGATTTAGGCGCACCCCGAACGCTGGCGATGTAAGTGTAGCTGAGCTTGGTGACTTCTATCGCTAGACTCAAAAGGCCCGCGGCGCCGGATGCATCACCGAGGACTTCAGCCATTTCAGTTCTGTTCCCGTACTCAGGATGAAGTTGAGGTTTTGACTGCCTGTTGGTGATGATCAGCCGCGCGGGGTTTATTTCAGCTAGAGAGGTTGTCTCACTTGCACGAGACTAAGATTGTTAGTCGGCGTAATTGAAGCTCTCTTACTGGCCACAGAGTTACAAGTGTAATCAGCCCTGGTAAAAATAGATAGCGAATGGGAAATGTCGCTTTAAATCAGGGTAGAAAAGGAAATTTTGCTTACAATGCCCCGTTTCGGCGTTTATTTAAGCAATTGTACCTGCTGTATAAGAACCATTACTATATATAGAATCAGTTTGCACTTTATCTTTTGACTATTATGTGGCCTTCTACTCTTATCCTGTTATTCTTGGCCAATCCCTACAAAGACCAAAAAGTCTTCGACAAACCTTTCCGTACTCTCCCACGAAATTGAAATGCTTCCACAACCCTGTGCCATGATGGTATAATCTGGCCGCGGGGTCTGTTATCGGCTTTCTGCCCATAACGTCGTTACGGCTTCCGTGACTCGGACTTTGCAACGTTAGCAGTCTACGAAAAGCAGATTATGCTGAAGGTGAAATGAACTCACTGAAAGCCGGTGATAGGGAGAATGAGTATGTCTTCAACCAACTTAGATCTACCCCCATCCTTGATACCTGTCAAGCTAGTCCATCGAAAGCCCACATTGTCCTCTAGCCAGGACTTGGTTGCAAGAGTAACAGCCGCAGGGCCAGTTCTCTTGAGTGGGTCACTATTCTGAACCGCTGTTTCATTGTTTCTTGTATAATTCCGTAGATTATCCATATATCGTTCGAATACCGGGTGTTGGGGAGCAGCAGCGAAAGCCCATTGCGATAGTTGTTGAGGATATGTATAACTTCGGCGCCAGTATGCATCAGACTCTGGGTCATTATCGGCTTCCAATCCCCAAAGAAGGTTGACTACTGGAGTTCCAAAGTCTGGTGTTACCGAAGTATTATAATAGCCATAAGCCTTTCCTGTTTTCGGGTCCTTCCAGGTGGCCATATCAGATCCGCTTATCCAGGCCGCTGGATGCCGTATGAGCTCAGTATCGAGATCCCCATACTGCATCACGATAGTTAGAAGGGAGTGTAAAGGGCTTTCGGAGTACACTGACTATGCCGCCAAAGTGCTTGCATACTAAGATGCGAAATACATCGCTCCGTTCAACCGGCGTCAGGAGGGAGTCATAAGGCTCAAGGAAGTCGTTCTCGAATTCTTCCACCAACGCACGCATCCCTGTATCATCCCAGAATAAGTATGCCATCGACGGTCCACTGTCAACGTAAATTGAGTTCTCCAGCCACAGTTCAACCCAAGGTAGTATTCTGGGATCCCAAGTATCGGCCGCTGTCGTTTTCCAAGTTTGGTGGACAATTAATGGGATATCAGAGAAGGGTATCCTTCTCTCTCTATTCGATAGGGCGCTCTGTGAGGCTATACGAGCAGCATCAAGAATATTTTGCGGTTTTCTACTGTGCATATCAGCCCAATATGGAGGGATATGCCATGCTTAGTTCTCAGCGTTAGCTTTGTGAGCATTCTTTGCGACGTAGGATGTAGGGATGTCCGACTTACCACCTCCCGTGCCGTTAAAGGAATGGATGTGCCTATAAACTAGAGGATATTCCCTCCCAATATCGCTTTCCTGTGAGCAGGTTATCGGCGATCTTGTCATCAAAGTCCATGTTGCTGCGAAAAAGAATGATAGAAAGGCCAAAAGTCGTATACGACGGGATGGGCGAAGGAGTACCACATGCGTAACGTATTGGTGAGTCATGGTCGAAAAGAAGACTATAGAAGAATGGCGAAGTGGTCAAAGAAGAAAGATGAACATATAAACCTCTACAGAGAAATCTTGGTCACTCTGTCTTTCGATCCAAAGGGTTCATGTTCCGGGACGCAAAGAGATAGTCAGGGCAGGTAACGAATAACAAATCTATTGACACAGTGTCTCGAAATGTGTGTGGCAACACTTGAGTGTTGAATTCTGATACATGTCTGAGGAAAGATAAAGACTCTCTGATGCCTCTTTGACTGCCTAAATTACGCTAGATTTGAAAGAAAAAAGTAGTACCCTTGGGATAGAGGATGTGACGTCTGCAAGGCGACACTTGATCGACTTCGCCCCTACCATTACGACAACTTCAGACTTGAGTGATATCTTTACGCGCTTTCTTAGCGACGTGATGCGATTCGTGGAGGGATTGCTATCAGTACTAACTGATAGTTGGGGTGCCAGGATTGGCTGAGTTCCCGGCCAACATCGACTCTATCAAGTTAGCTTATATACCGTGGCGGAGAATGATCAGACCACACTATCGAATGCCTGGTGAAAGAGTTCTATATTCGCTCCCCCCCGTCCGAAAATTCGCTGGTGGCTCAGCCTACATAACCACCTCCACCAGGAAAGCCACGCTAATGCCGTCTTGGCGTAAAAGCTTGGTATGAACTGTAAATCATGGAGAGACCAGGCCCTTGAATCGGACGGAAGACCGAGCACAAAACTCGACAAGTCACAACAGGTGGAGACTGGATTAAGAGGCATATCGCAATTTCACAGACATACTCTAACAGGTGTTACAAGTGCTAGTGATAAAAATAGTATCTTATGGCATAGTGTACGTGCATCATGAGGCACATTACGTCAAGCAAGAGGAAGACTCACTGGAATTCCCTCGAGTTTTCCAATGACGCAGCTAGTTACCCAGCTAATTACTGGCCATAAGGTTAAGCTTTAGGCTGTAAACATACATAGCATGCATATGATTCTTAATCATGTTAGATCTCGCTGTCCTAACATCCTCTTTTTCTCCCTTGGACTTGGAGCATGTCTGTACAGTAGCAGGATCATATGAACATGTTCTAATAACACATTAGTCTCTATAAGCCCACAGGAAACTCCCAAGGCAGATTTCTAAATGATCGTTCGCCAGAATACACCCTTGAGGCTTCCCTACGCCGTGTTAAGCCCGGCGGTGCTCAGGCTACGCGCGTCCACCTTGTGAACTTGGTGCGTGGAGTTCCACACGGGCCTCGACCGCTAGACCAACCACCATACGGGGGTCATGATGCACAGTTTCAGTCTAAAAAGCGCCATGGCCCCTACTTGTGCTTGATTAGCGCAAAGGAGCAGCCACAAGTTCTAAGCACAATGTTGGCAATGAAAAATGAGGACGCGTCATCAGGAGAAGGGCTCTTGTTGCTTGTGAAACGCCTGACCAATTGGCTTGCTGAGCTGCTCCCTGTCTTTCCTCCGTCAGAACAATGGACATTCCAGTATGCGAATCACTTGAAACCCCAATGCCTCTTGAAAGGTTCAATAAATGGGAGAGTAGAAGATATCACTGGGATCTTCTATTGATGTTCTAGTCAGTTGCCCCCATCTCCTTTCCCTCACACTGCATCAGTGTCTGTTCGTTCATATCAAAGACAACATAACATGAAGGCTTCCGCTTCCCTCTACGTTAAACACCTAGCTGGGATTGACCGTTATAGGCCACTTCCCTCACAAAGAGATGGTGATTTGTGTCAAGTCGAATACGGTTTGTCACGATGCATACAACACATATCAAGAACACGGCAAAAGCGCGTCAGATTCTGGCCTACCGCCATCTTTTGTACTGTGATAATCTTGTACGTTGTATCGAGTCATACTCATTATAGCCAAGGTACACCTACAGCGGCTAATGGTTGAGATAGAGCGCCTTTCCTCTTGATATTTCCTGTCCTTTTGTCAAACGCCGTTTATGAATACGAGACGACACAGTTTACGTTTTACGACCGATTATTCAGTCATGCAAATTCAACACACAATGCTGCGTTATGGAGCGCGCAGTTGTCGCCCCTCGTCCCTCCAATAATGTGTCACTCTCACAATGATTACTGGAGACTCCATCATCTCTTTTCAGCGCTTGCTGTAGGCTGTACGAGTGTTGAGGCCGATGTATGGCTCAGTCCAGATGGAGAAGACCTTCTCGTCGGCCATGACAAACACTCGCTTTCCTCAAGCCGCACACTACGATCACTCTACATCGACCCGCTATTACAGATTATGGACACAATGAATAGGCCAGCGCTACACGAGGCCTTTGATCCCACTGCCCAGGCCTCTGGTGTCTTCGCTACCGAACCCAATACAACTTTGATACTGTTCATTGACGTCAAAGACGATCCAGTTAAGACGTGGCCTTTGGTTCTTCAGCAGCTAGGGCCTTTGCGCGATCTGAGATACCTATCTCGCCACGACAAAACCATGGGCACAAATCAGACATTCTGGCCTGGACCCATAACTATAGTAGGTACAGGAAACATCATAAAACGGCGCGACATCAACATTGGCACGGACCTTGAAGAATGGCAGCAGCGCCACGATGTATTTCTTGATGCTCCTTTACATCTACTCACTGAAACAGGGTTCATCCAAACCAATGGGTTTTACGGTCCCTATGAATTGGAAAATGAATTCTTCACCGCCTCTGCCCCTTTCAGCAAGGCCATTGGCAGTGTTCGGACGGGTTTCAGCACCCAGCAGATGGAAACTCTACGTAACCAGCTTCGAATCGCAAAGGAGCGAAACTTGAAATCAAGACTATGGGGGTTGCCTGATTGGCCGAGAGGGCATAGGGACTACGTGTGGAAAGTACTTGTGCAAGAGGGGATTAATTTACTGAATACAGATGACATCGTCAGTGCAGCGAGTATGTATCGATAGCTAAGGTCCCCAAGGGAAGCTGTATGACTTGGGGCAGCTTTGTCTCTCATAATTACTTCTACCGCATGGGGAAGTTACTATACGGGGTGGTTGATAGTCTCACAAACCTCTACGGGATATGTAGAAGGATCAAAGCAGTCACCATGAACAAAGATATTCTTCAAGCTAACATGTTTGTTCTTTAAAAATAGACGTCATTAAGGGAGTAAGGTATTAGGGTTAGCTGGTAATAATTAAGGCGTGGCAGATCATTTAGAGCCATACTGTAAAACAAGATGCAGAGTCAAGACCTGCATTGCAAAGCCACTGACACATTTAGCCCGTCATGGTCTTACGGTGCAGCCAATCCAATGTAAGATATATTTCAGCCGCCTGCAACTAGTCTGGCGGTCGGACCAGGGGGACGCGTAATGGCCTATTTGCTAGTCTTGTAAATTGTCGCACCTGATGCCATGGTTCATGGTCTGATCTCGTCGCTTAGTTGATGCTAAGCTTTTTTGCCAAGACGGGTTCTCTTCAAACCCGTGTCCTGCATTATCACTAAGAGTTAGCGTTGTAGATGCCCCGCCTCAACTCGGGTTGTCGACCTTCTGTTAGCTCAAGCGACTACATTAGTTAGAGTCTAATTATTCTCAACCCCTAAAATAATTCTCCAATCAGATACTTTGACTGACGTACACAAAATCTCGCAGTTGAATGCCATTGCTGCAGGGGTTCGGGACATCAGCAACTCCTTGCTAGCCTAGACGTACAGTCCGCTCCACACCAGGAAAGTGGTCTCTCAGATCTCTACTCTGTACAGAGTCTGTCCATGGCCATATCACGCTGTCGTCGTGGTGGCCGTACTCATCAGTACTTATTCGGCCATCCTCGAAGAACTCCCCTTTAAAGGAGAACAAGCCGACCCGCTTCGAGATGCCACTGCTACACTGCACAATCATCCCGCAATCGTAACTGATGACGATACATCTGAGTATCATGGGATTGACATTGGTGCCAGTGTCGAAGGCAAGGTCGGAACCAGTGGCTTCCCCGCCATGTGTGAGATCCAACCGCCAAACCAGCCCTCTCTCAGACGTCTCTATGTTCTTTTGAACAATAAAATGAGTCCATGTGCCTTCACCCGGGAGATCCTCCCTGGTGACCCAGTGCTGGCCTTTGCGTCTGATAGGAAACGAGCCTCTCTTTGCCCAGGTTGTCGTGGGCCTATAGGGTGCGCGTTCTATGAAAGGCACATCGAAAACCTCGGTTGTTATTCTCAAGACATAGGTCAAGCCCAAGCTCGCGTAGGATTGACCGGAATTGAGCGACCGTGCAAACTTGTCGTTGAGTTCCACAAGTCCTCCTGCTGTTGTTTCCGCAAACAAAGGTGCTGTGAAGCTCTTTTCTAAATGCTTTACATTCTCCAAGAAGTTCCATCTCACTCCCACTTTCCAGCCAGACCATGACCATGTTGGAAAACCGTCCCTCCTGGCAAACCCAGTCTTTGGAATGTGTATTTCACTCCACCGTGGCTCCCATAGCATTGCCCAGAGAATAGCACCCACGACATCATCATGCTTTGATTTTGCAACTTGGTAAACATTCTTCTTATCCAGGATTGAGAGTTGACAGCCAACCCATCGTAGTGGTAGACCCCAGTATTGTTCTACTGATGGTTCTAGCTGGGCATAGAAACCGAAAATGCCCTCCATTGCTCTTAACACATCCGAGTCGTATGTAAGTTCACGCTTGGAGTATGCCTCCAAGTTTGTCATGAATCTCCAACTACTTGGTAAATATTCCCCGCTAACCGAGTCTTCGCATGATATACGCTCGAAGATGGGGAACATTATACGTTCGCAGCTTGCAAAGTCTTGTATCAATTCCTCAGCACAAGTCATGCTCCCACATTGGTAGAAGACCTGGTCATCAGCAAAGATGACGCACCTGCGAGAGAACACTGCTTCCTGGTATGTCCAGCCCCTGATTGACCACTTTGAGTGCTCCACACGATATTTAATCGGTTCTGGCCTGTATTTCCACGTAGTTCCGTTCAGGGTGAACTTATTTGGCATTATCCGAGGACGCTGCCCAACACCAGGTAGACCATGCGACGAGCTTTCTCCCGCTGCAGCTACTATGGTGATGCTTGCTTGGTTATCTAAAACCGAATTAGCTCACTGTCCAAGCCCGATATTACTGGCCGTTCCGTGAACATACAGATGATATTCATCTGTCCCAACTGGCAGATCATGTCATCAGTGCTTCTTTGGTCAATGCAAAGTTGATCAACCCAAAGATATCGAAATCCTAGTCGGAGTGTAACACGAATGGCGTCTCTAATCACGGCCTTGGAAAGAACTTGAGTATGGCTTTCTGCGAGATTAGACGAAGGACCCCATACGTAGCTCAGTGCAACATATTCAGTAAACCTTATGCACTCTGCCACCGTTTCCGTCACGCAATCCAGAAGCCTGAAATTTGCTATCTTGAGTGGCTTTGCTGTAAGCATTTGGCAGGATTTGCCGTGAGTGTTGTAGCAATGGGCGATCCACCTTCTTATCATATGATAATCAACATGAGTGGGATCTATGTGCCGATACTGTGCAATGCTGCCTTCCTCTTCGAGCAGTCCATCATCAGTCATTTGTAAGATGTATTCGAATCGATCCTCATGAAGTACACAAACGTGATCGACTCCATAAATATCACAGCGGCTTAGCTCTGTTGTCGAGTCCTTAGATCCAACAGGTGTGTCCCGGTGCTGCCATTGTGACAAGAGGAAACGGCACAGAGGGCATGTGGAAGTCTTGGAGATATGTAGCGACACGTCGGTTCCACCTAGAGTGCCATTCGACGATATTTCTTCAAGATTGACGGATTGGCATGCTGTGCAAAGATCTTTACTTTGCCAGCCGGAGCCACCTGTGCCAGGTTTCAGTCGTTTGTGGGGTTCTTGAACTAGTAACTGACCATCAGCAATGCTCGCAAATGGCCGGAATTTATGAAAGTACCAAATAAATTCGACTTCCAAGCACATACTGACCTTGACTATTGGCTTGACTCAATGTCGGACGGTGAAGATCCCCCTCCGCAGTCTTGTTTTGCCCGTCCATGCCCCCTACACTTGGTGAGTGATACAGTCCTACTTGGTATTGTCGTAGTAAGATCGCACCAAGCTGACGTCTGCTTTGTGAGAAATGAGACAAGCGGCTGATAGGGACAGACAGAAAAGCAGAGCAACGCCGAAACCATCCCAGGGCGGTAATGAAATTTCGGTGTGATAATTGGGGCTGGAACTGTAGTCTTTGTGGGAGGAAACAGTGAGTCTTTTGAAGAATACTGGTGCTGTCGCACAGTGTAGTCATCTTTGCGGGGTTCGCCTGGTGCACCAAGGACCATGCCAAAGTGGTGACTTTGGATGTTGAACAATGCGAAATATCCCTATCAAATATTGACGAGGGCTACACATGTGGCTGCGGTAGGGTCAGCTGTCAAGCGCCCAGTCGTTCCACAGAATTCGCAAGATATGCCTAATATGGATTTTCAGCCATGTGCCCCTCAGTACTCTTCGATAGAGATTCCAAGCGAACCCTGGTGTGTTTCTTCACCCTTCAATCAGCTAGAGAAGATCAGTGTTCTAACGAATCATCTTCCATCATAACACATAATTTCATGCCATTTAATTCAGGTCGCGTGATTCCTATGCGCATTCGTTATCGCATCTAGTTGTTACCAGGGAATCTGGCTTTGGGAGCGGGATTAGGGTGAATCTGCCTTGTAAATACACTATGTGACTTTGATTGATATGCCAGGCAGTATAGTGCTGTTTTAAAGCAGATATTATATTAAAGATTTAAGTAAAATTAATACTATCTTATAAATTTAATAAATAAAACCTTAATATAAATGCTATATCGTAGCTAAAGTAGTAGAT
>JAAQPG010000971.1:0-10378 GCA_013186905.1 Fusarium udum | reverse complement strand
TGATGGCACTTCTGAAGCGTTTCCACCAGTCCCTCCCTGTTCGTAGTTTAGAGATCGGATTCGACAGCAACAAGCGGCTCGAACACACAATTCGAATGAACATGGCCATGAGAGCGAACAACTTATTGGAAGATTCGGTTGCCCAATACTATGTGGCTAACTAATGTCTGACACCCCTTTTCGACTTCTTCCAGTTGAGTTGAGTACCGGACTTGAATCGAACCCTAAGAACGATGCGGAAGGGCGCGCNNAACCAGTCTTGAGAATGATGCGGGTTTTGGTGAGATTGTTAATCTCAATCTTCTTACCTGGTGGCTCAACCCGCGTTTGAATGGCCGTGCCATCACCACCAGCATGCCCTTTCTCGCCCACCCTCCGCGGTCTTATTTTTAGGGTAATCTAGCGTTTCTTAAGCGCAGGTAGAGACTCAATATCGTCAGCCTCAGGCCGACAGATTGCCGTAGTGAACTTGATTCGGCTTTTCCTACAATTAGAGACGTGTATATCTGGTGTCGCTGAGCCAGTGCTGTCATCCGGTGTACAAGGAGTGGGCAGAGGTGATAAGGCGCATTGAGGGCCGCTGCCTATCGAATCTGTGTCTATTGCCATCGGACTTGCGGTGAGGTTTTGTACACCGCTGTATTGACCATCACACGCAGATGCTTTTGTAGCCGGTGCACCGGCAGCCTTATTCTTTATCCTTGGGCAACCAATCTAAGTCTTTCAATGTCCAGCCATCGAGATCTCCGTGATTCTGTCGCGCCAATGTTCGACAGGATACAAGACCTTGACACCGTTTACCTCGAGCCTTTCCTGCCCATCATTGTTTGCAATAAAAGTTCCGGGTTCCCTGATGCCCACATAAACAGTCTTGATAGCGCCTTTGAGTCTCAAGATTCTGGTCGCGCAAGTCATGTACTCGCTCAGCCTCTCATTGTAAGGTTCCATGGTTGTGTACAGCACAGTATCTGGTGGAAGGACTTCATGTATGTGTTCCTCGGGAAGGTTGTGCTCGTCGGCGATCTTGATAAAACAGCATTGCTCTGCGTGTGTGGTACCTGGATCTCCTTTGTAGTCTCTCCAATATTCAAGCGAGTACCCTGTCGATAAGACCCTGCCTTTGGCGGCATCTACAAGTACTGCCCCGACGCAGAATTTGTTGCCAGCTGGCGGCGACTTTTTGGCTTGGGTGAGGGCATACTCCATGAAAGCTTCATGATCGCCAACTTGGAACGTTGGATTGGTCTCAGAAGCCATGATAAGTGAAAATGAGGTGATAAATGAATAATCTCTTCAGCTCTTCAGTAAACCTAGGAGGCATTAGTCGATCTTTTCAGTCTTGACACGTATGTCATGCGTGATTTTTCAAGATAAACATGGGTTCGTATCTGGATCTTGGGGTTGTTGGTTCTGTTGAAAGTCGATGCCCCATGCACGCACTGATGCACATCAAGTTTCATGGGCTACAATGGTTAACATAACTCTCATTCCTACTTAAAGAGCTATTTAAAAAGCGCCAATTCGATCCGATCCGATCCGATCAGTTTGCTGACTGTGGCAATTAGTTCTTTCGAAAGCAGCGGCGCCCAAAGCCTGACCTGCATCCCAGCAACTCCACAACCAGTCGCGGCTCGACCAAGCGCTTGAGGAGCCTGTTTCGCCTGTCGAAGCCGCAGTCCAAGGCTTCAACAACCTTAGACGAGCAACCAAAGGTCGAAAGGGGACCCCTTGGACTCAATCTTCTGTATTGCCCAACAGGGCCCGAGATCGACCTCATCTTTGTTCATGGATTGGGCGGCAATTCAAGAAAGACATGGAGCAAGTCGTTCGCAGACCAGTCTCACTTTTGGCCTGAGGATTAGCTCTCCTAGGACCCAACATTCAGAAATGTCCGTATTCATAGCTATGGGTATGACTCGTCCTATTTGAAAGGTAAGGAGGACTGCTTGAACGTTCATCACATTGGCAAGTCATTCCTAGGTGCCATTAGCATCGCGCCATGGATTGCGAACTCCAAAACCTACATCATCGTTATCGGCCACAGCATGGGCGGACTGGTAATGGAGAAAGCATACATCTTAGCCGAGCAAGGCGCAGAACACAATGCGCTGGCTGCACGTTTTGCCGCTTTCTATTTCCTCGCTACGCCACATCGTGGTGCAAACTCAGCAAAGATGCTCAAGAACCTGCTCGAGACCGCGTACGACCGTACTTATGTTGGCGACATGGAGCCGAAATCTGAAGCACTTCAAGTGATCAATGATGAATTTCGTCTCTTCTGGGCTGACCTTGAGCTCTGGTCGTTTTATGAAACATAGAACATGAAAATACTTCAGCTCACTTATTATCGGTCCTGAGTCAGCCGTCCTTGGATACCGTGGAGAGAAGCAAATACCAATGACTGCTGACCATCGTACAATATGCAAGTTCGACACTCCTTAGGATTCCAATTACATACTTCTAAGAGACTCGCTTGCCTCGACAGTGAGCAAGATCACTACGGCAATTCCGGAGAAGAGGCATGAAACGATCGAGAGTCTCAAGAATCACCTACAAGTTTCCGATATGTTGGACGATGATCTAGCAAACGTTTGCGAATCTCGGATGCCTGGATCGTGCGAGTGGATTTCGAACAAAGACGATTACATCAAATCGAGGGACGGTGAAGAAGCTGATGCCAGAACGTTATGGATCAAAGGCAGAAATGCAACTGGGAAATCTGTTCTGGCCGGTTACATTGTCGACCAGCCAAGGGAGTCTGGTCAGCTTTGCAGCTACTTCTTCTTCAAACACGGAGATAGGTCCAAGGCTTATCTGGGCCGTTGTCTCCGATGTCTGGCCTTTCAGATGGCGGCATCGAACGTTGAAGCCAGTGATACCATTCTAAAGATGCAGGCGGATGGTATTTCTTTCGACGGCATTGACGAACGTACGCTCTGGAGATCTCTGTTCCTTTCTGGTATCTTTAGGGTTCCCATGGCTCGGCAATACTGGATCATCGATGCCTTGGATGAGTGCTCAAACCCTCTGGTGCTTTTGCAGGCCATTCTCCCTACCATGGATAAGTCCATACCTCTGCGAATCCTAGTCACAAGTCGAGACACGGTCGAGCTAGATCAAGGTTTCTCGGTCATCCCAGTAAACCTGGTCCAGATTCTACCATTGACTACAATGGATACACAATCAGATCTCAGACTCTTGATCAAAAGTCGGAGCCAGGCCTTAGCAATGGCGAGGCCTCAGGATCGAAGCGCACTAGCTGAGACGATTTTAGACAAATCGAGAGGGTCTTTCTTGTGGACGATTTTGGTCATCGAGGAACTTCACAGCTGCCACAGTAGAAAGGAAATCCACCAGGTTCTTGAAGATGTGCCAAGGGGCATGAAGTCACTATACAAGAGGACTCTCGATTACATGTCACAAGTCAGTCGAGGAAAGGAGCTGGCTAAAACCATTCTAATATGGGCAGCTTGTGCAGTTCGACCGTTGACGATCGGTGAGCTAGATGGTGCTTTGACCTTGGATATCCAAGACACATTCCCGAACTTGGAGGAGAGCATCGCAACGCTATGCGGTCAGTTGGTGATTGTTGATAAGCATGGGCGAGTAAATATGGTGCATGAAACAGCTAGAGAATTCCTCATATCTGTTGGATTGGAGTCCGAGTTTTCCATTGACGTAACTCGAGCCCACACTCGAATGGCAGAGGTGTGTCTGAGCTACCTCATAAGAGACGAAATGAAGCCTCCAAGGAACAGACGTCGCCAATTTACCAACAAGACAGGATTTCGCCATCTATGCATACACAGCATACTCATATCATCTGTCGAAAGCTGATTCGTTGGCTGCAGGGACATTCCAGCTTGTCACTCAGTTCCTGAAGTCTAATGTGCTCACCTGGATCGAAACGATTGCTGACTCCCAAGATCTCACACAACTCATTCGTGCCTCTAAGCATCTCAAAGCCTACATGAATCGGTGTGTTATTGAACGCTCACCACTGGATCCTCAGATGAAGGCACTACGGCAATGGAGCATGGATCTTGCTCGGATCCCAGCCATGTTTGCTAATGCGCTCGCAGTATCACCCTCAGCAATATACTCCCTAATACCTCCATTCTGTCCTACTGAGTCCATGATATACAAAGTAGGAGGTTCAAATCAAAGGCTCACAGTACTTGGTGCCTTCAATGAGCAATGGGACGATAGAATATTATGCGTCGATTTTCGGACGGGCCAACTGAAGGCTTTACGCTATGGAGATGGCTTTCTAGCCATCGCACTTGGCTCAGGGACGGTCATACTGTATTATAATGCATCCCATCAGGAGTACAAAACCTTTGGGCATGGCGAATCTGTCAACTTGATTGCCTTCAAGACTGGATCCGACCTCATGGCAACATGTGGCATCAAGACAACCAAGATCTGGGACATCATAACAGGGCAGGTAGTCCACACCCTCGTAAGCCCGCCACGTCCGCTGGGTATGGAATTCGACGGAGATCTGCTCCTAATTGCAAGTCGCAATAACTGCATAGACAGTTGGAAGTTGGGTCATGACGTCCGACCCGAGTCGGTGCGCAGACCATGGGGTGATGCCAATACACCAGAGGCGAACAGAATACCTCTGAACGGGGTTCCGTGCGCTCTTGCTCTCTTCACCAGCCATGGTATGCTTGCTGTCGCCTATAATTGACAGCCCATTATCCTATGGGATATGGGAGAGGACACTTATGCCGGTAGCTGCGGAAAGAAGCTCTCAAATGGGGAGACTTCCACGCATGTCATCGTAGCGCTTGCGTTCAACCCCAATCCCGACATAGGCCTTCTTGCAGTGGCATATCTCGACGGTGATCTCTCCCTACTTGATCCTTATACCGACCGGCAGCTGGAGTGTTTTCGTGCCAACTGCCAAACCCTCGCCCCAAGCCCCAATGGACGTTTTCTTGCAGCAGGTTGTGTCAATGGACTCGTCCATGTTTACGAATTTGATACGTTAAAACTCCTCTATAGGGTCAAGTCAAGCAACTCATACATAAAGTAACTTGCTTTCTCCAAGGACAGTATGCTACTTGCCGATATACGAGGTAGCCAGTGCACTGTCTGGAAACCCGAAGCACTGTTGCGAGAGTCCTTGAGCGATGACAGCAGTGGCCTCACTTCTGCGACATTGGTTGAGACGGTTTCCTTAGAGGCGAAAGCGAAGGTTACTTCTATGGCGCTCCATCACAAGTCTACAGTCATCCTTTGTGGGGAGGATGATGGGTCGGTCGTGCTCTATGAGCGAAAAATAGCAGCAAGTTTGAGGGTCCTCTACAAGCACAAATCTGCAGTTCGTTTGTTGGTTTGGATTGAAAAAAGAGATGCTCTCCTCAGTGTTGATGCTTCCAACCGGATCTTTTTATACAGGATCCAAATTCCAGCGGACAAAGGCTGGTTCACTGATCCAGAAGAACTCTGCAAGACCCGCCTCGACTCTGAGAAGGCAATCACAGATGTCTCAATAGGAGAGGTCGCCGCCAAATTCCTGGTGTCAACTCGCGAGTCCGATCATCTATTCGAACTAAATGACGGCAAGAGTGAGATGGAACGAACACATCCCCAAATACCAAGCATCCGGAAATGGTTCCCCCATCCGCAATCCTCCCAGCACCTGATCTGCGTGGACAATGTCAAAATAAGCGCCCACAACTGGTGCGACTTGACTGGAGTCTCTTCGATGAAACTTTCATTGGACGATGAGACAAGAGAACTTACAAATGCGAACTTGTATTCACTTGGTCAAGAACACAGAATCATGTTCCATTTGACGCAACCAAGAAGTTCCACGAAAACCAGCACAATTGCTGTCATTAACCTGGAACATCTTCCTGTCAATGGCAGCGACCCTAGCCTCTCACAAAGGAGGCAAACATATGCTTTGGCGACGTTTGATCAATCTACCGCGGATAACAAGAGAGATATTGTCAAGCCGCCAAACCTGACCACTGCACTTTGTTCGCGCGTGACTCAATTTAAACTCGATATTACCCATTTCATAGGAGTTGACGACTCAAACAAACTCATATTCCTGAACCATTCTTGTTGGGTATGCTCTGTTGATCTCAGCGCCAGCGGATTGGATATTACGCAGTGTGACGGCGAATCTTCAATAGAGATTTCTGAGCACTTTTTTATTCCGCACGACTGGTTTGCTGGGAAAAAGGACATTGTTTGTATGTTGGCGAAGGGCGATGTTGCACTAACTCGGGGCGGCGACCTAGCAGTAGTCCGGGGTGGTGTTGAGTATAACGAGGCCGCGTTTCGTACGGTGGTCTGGACTGCGACGTGATCTTTTCAGGCTCGTATATCAAATATTTAACTGATAAGATATCTGCAAAGCTGCTGCTTCAACTTGAATTCCCTATTGCTAGGCTCTCCTTCACAACAGACACATCAAACCGTCCATCACTCCTCGCCGAAGATACGTCACCCGCCTTTCATGCTTCTTCGATCTGAGGATGGATACTTCAAGAGTGTTTTCTTGTGTTCCCTTTTAGAGGGAGCCCCAAAGTTTCGTAACACCTTCGGCTACAAGCCTCCTCTGCCTGCTACGTCTCACTTCACTTACATGGCTCGCTACTAGTACTGCCTATCTCATAGGCAATGCTTAGTTCAGTTCCTAGGAATTTTCTCTGTCGGAGTTGTTCCGATTGCGGCCATGAAAATGGGTAGCAAAGCCTGGAGGGACCGCGAAAACTTTAGTTCCCAGATGCTGGCCCGCAAGCTACAAGAAAGCATTGCTGCTTGTTTTTGCCTCTAACATATCTGAGGTCAACGTTCTCAAGAAACTGCAAAAATGGGTGAAAACAGATAGTCTGTATTTATGTTGCCGAAGCTATCTTATGTTCTCTCGTACTTGTCTCTAAGAACGTGCTTGAAGTATGCTTTTGTTGCTTTGTTGGCCTTCCATCTTCTATCGTGTCTCATTGTCTTATTCCATGGCGCCCTTAACACGATATGCACGAACAGAAATATACAAAGCAGCCAAGGCCCAGTGGACAGCTTCGTCGATCATAACAAGTTTTGCAATATCCTTTCGCGCCATTTTGTCCAATTGTCGGTTTGTGTTGACAAATGGCGACCAGCTCCTCTTCCGTAAGGCCTGGATCCCGGTAACCGTGAGACGAACAGCCAACTCTTGTAGATAGAGGATGATGCATTGCTTGTTGAATGAGTAGTAAAAGATGCTGAAGATTGGCCAAGAGGGTGTGCCTGGCCCTGGGTAATCGACCAGCATCAGCTCATTGAGTAAGTAGTACGGATTCCGGGCAAACATCAGCAATGCATACGTCCCTGGGTCCCCTGTATGCTTGAGAAAGGGTTTGGCGTAGATGCCTATTAACCGAATCAACACAGAAAGCGCAGCGACGGCGATGGTTAACTGTACGCTCATCTTGAGGATAACAACTACTAATGACTGGTGGTTCCGAATCGAGTGTCGTACTGGATCAGCTTGAGAAGGAAAAAGATCGAAGTCTGTGGGTTCATTGATGAGACCTATCAATCCTTTTATATGTTTCTTGAGGCCCTTCGGTAAAGTAAAAACATCTCAAGGTTGTGAATGGAAAAGTTTAATGATAGACTCTGTAGATAGAGTCATTTCAGAGGCCCCATACTCGAACTTTGTTCACCGGTACGGCTGTGTTATTATGTGTTTGTTTAGGTAACTATAAGGAGCGCAACCCTACGCCGAAAGAGCAAGCACTGAGATGGACCGACATAATGGCTGCCAGATGTGTAGAGGCTTTGAGCCTATCTGGTCGTCTTCTTTTCTTGAATGGTATAACCTCCATTTAGAGACGTGATGCGTACAGACCATGATAGAAAGCTTCGTGCCTTATGTAAAAGATTTAGGAAAACTTCTGACCGCATAGTCTAAGATCTTCTAAGTTTTTACCTACATTAACTAAATCTTCACGTAGTTTAGATTAGATATCCTAAGTTTTGTTGTCTCCCGTATCTTGGTTATTGGATAATCATGTAATTTACAATGTATCAATAGAGTAGGTACCCAGCTACCTTAGGTATGAATCATGAAGACTTGTTTGAGCCATCATTACTTCTTCGGTGACTTCCATACTTAACCTCCATACCTTAGCTGTTGCAAGTATTATTCCTCATTTTGGACACTTGTGACTCTCGTGGAAAGGACTCTTTCCAGCTCGGGAGGTAAGAACTGCAAGTTGAAGGGTTGGGTAGGTACCTTAGTTACTGTTAACTGGGTGACCTCGTTGCTTCCCTTTCCTAAGGTATCCAGATGCGAAAGGAAGTCGCTCAAGTCCAACGAATATGTCAACATGTTCCTTGGACTTGATGATTTTCTTCTCTTCATACAACTAAGTTCTGTCTGCCGGAATAAGCTCTCAGCCACAAGTCTCTTCAAATATCTCTCGACCTACCAAACATCCACCGAGCGATATATTTCCCCTCAGCGATACACCAATTTTGTACGTTTTCCCTATCTGTTACTATGCATCTCCTGCAGCGTCAATGATTGAGTTCTAACACTTGAATAGAATCTAACTATTATCAACATACCTAGGGCGTCTCCTGATCTGGGTCACGTATGTCGCCCCCCGACAATCCCCGGTACCTGAACGTAGGTCCAGCCGGGGGCCAAAACCACTTCTTCATTAGTTTGGGCTTTCAGCTCTACCACCAGCTTCCAGTTACAGCAGCAGCCAAAACCCTCCTTCATTAGCCTGGGCTTTCAGTTCTATCAACGTTACGCCTGCCGAATTCGAAATGGACTAGAGTGCGACCCCTTTCTCTCTCCATCAGCGATATCTGTCCCCCAGCGATACAACATTTTCGAGTTATTGGTATGTCTCTAGCTCTTCTTACTGTGAATGTAGTCTAATTCCAGCATAGAATACTTCTCAAATAATTCAGCAACCACATCTTGCTCATGATTATTTGCACTACGACCATACCAGCAACCAACACCCACATGCAGGGTGCTAACTGTGCAATCCTCGAGAACCGACAACCTTCGATGCCCCAATCTGTGGATGGCACCAACCACACCAAACTTCTGGCCATCGATAAAAAAGACGCTTAGGGGCCTCTGAAGCTCTCAATCGAGATCTATGAGCAAGTGTTCATGAATGCCGGCCGCCGGACATCCAGTTATTCGGGACCTCTTTCAGTCAACGCCTCACACCTACAAGTTGCTCTCATAGCCCCTTCGGACAACCCAGTAAACACCCTGTGGCGACATAATTTGCCGCATTTCTATTGGAATTCTGGATATCTCAAGTGCTGGGCCTCTCAACCCTATATTGATGGTCGTTCGTGGGCATTGCCGCCCACAAGGCATGCAGCCATCACTTCTGAGGCTCTCAAACGGCGGTATTTTGTTCTTGTGCCCCTCAAAATCAGTCCCAAATTGAAGGCTACCCTTACTTCCTCATTATCGTCGACTGCCCGATTCATACTCAAGTTCCAGGGGCTGTTCGCCTTCAAATCCCCCACAACTTCCTAACATCTGCCTCCTTGGGTTCGCAAAGGTACCGCATTAATATACCTCCTTTCTCAAGAACAATCGCTCGCGGAACTCCTCCACTTATCCTGGAGCTTCAACTGCGATTTGATGTTGCTCCTTTTCGGGAACAGCGTGATTCAGAATCCAACCTTGCATACTCACCTGTGATACTATATCAGCAAGGAGATGTACAATGCGCCCTACCCGGGCCATTTGTAGCCGAAATCTAAGCATGGGAGTGTCTCTTAGCCTGCTACCTTCGCCATACGTGCGGCTTCCCGGCGCCCGTTTATCAACATGTGGCCGCCTTCACTTGGAGAGCTTGGGAAACATGACGATTATATCGGCTCGTGGAATGCTGAAGTTCTTTGATCACCGTTCCTTTCTAAATCTTACCCTAATGGCAGGACCGCTTCATTCAGCTCTGAGACCAGGATCAAAGGATCTTGGTAACATTCCTCATTTGTGAAGGTTCTGCAGTGGCCAGTGGAAGAAATTGGTGTACTTCTCCAGTTCAAAATGATACTTCAAGCCCGTCCTCAACAGGAAAATACAGAGGGAGTCCATAAGATAGCTTCGGCAATGTTCATACAAACTGAGTATCTATTTTTCTACACTTTTGCAGTGTCTTGAGAACCTTGGCGTCAAGGATCAAGTAACTTCCCTACCCTAAACTGCAGTGCTAAAGTTATAAAATTTATGTGAACGATTCCTCAACATGTGATGATTTTGCGTAATTCTTTTCGTCACGTGGCCACATCACGAAAGAAAAATGTTTTCTTTTTTTTTTTGGTTGTTTCAGAATTGCGAACAAGCTTTGGTAGTTTAACGGGCCACTCGGCACATAAAACG